>VVAS01079056.1:0-12607 GCA_015103295.1 Ptychochromis oligacanthus
GCAATTATTCACAGGCTTTGACACTGTCATCTTACTGCTCAACCCCGCATTGATGACTAGAGCATGAAAAGTGGGTGCAGTGCACATCCCTGTTATTGAGTTGTCTAAAGTCTAATTTTCAAAGGAATAATCTGTGATTTGAAAGAGTCCTTATAAAAAAATGCACCTTTATGTTCATCGAGCTCTACTGCTTTGCTTGCTGTCAGCGACAAATTGTTTGGTAAGGCTCAGGTTATGCTAATGTGGGCTTTACTGGAAAGTCAGATCATCAGAAAGAAGCTGAGGGAAACCTCTGATAATAAAGTCTCTAAAAAAGGGACTGTGTTTGATCACTCAGCAGAATCAAGTTCACTTTTCTTTTTTTCTCCTTTGCAAATAGATGTTTTCTGTGAAATACCTTTCAGTAAGATCAAATATAAAGGGAGTTACATGGCAAAAATGAATCATATGAACAACTCACATCTTCAAGATGGCGATCTCGTTTTTTGCAGCCTTGCGGACTTTCCTCCCATCCTTTTTCATGAACTTTTTACATGTGTACATTTTCATTGTAGTTCTGTCCTTGGCCCTGAATATCTCACAGAACTCTTCCCTGAAAAGTAGGATTTCACAGCAGTTTTTCTTATGCAATGAAAAAGAAATAAAGCATAATTCAAGTGTATAGATGACAGATGAAGCATTACAAGAACCTGCTGAGATACTTACGATTTAACAATCTGACCCAGGTCATATTTATCTGTCACGTCTGAAGGACTGTGGTAATCCTTCTTTTCCCCGATTGTTAAACAGCCAAATGGCATGGCCACTCCTGACCTGTGGTAAGAAAGGCAGAATGAAATAAATAAGAATAAAGATAAAATCTTTTTAGTCTATCAGAGTGTTCCAACTACTGCCAATTTATTTTCTCACACTGAGCCATAATTTTACACTGGATGATGACTTGGCCACAATATATCCTTCTCTCAGCCATAAAGAATTACTCCAACAATGCTGAGAAAGCTTTTCCAAAGTGTGAGCACTATAGAGCCACCAGAGGCAGTATGAGTGCAGCAGAATGTTTCACTTAACTTGCTACAACAGAGCTTTCAGGATCCAGCATTAATAAGAGCAAAGTCGTAGACACACCTGCTGCACAGTCTCACCTTTATGTTACATCCTATAATAAAAGGTATTAATATAAAAGTCTGTACTGAATGTACCAGCACTTTTCCGTGGGCTGAAACTTACAAACCACAGGAGTCAGGGAGCAGAAGGAGCAGCAGCTAATATGAACAGAGAGCCCAGAGAGGTGATCGCAGCAACAAGTGAAGCATTTCCAATCAAGAAAGGGAGCTGGCAATTACAGGCAGAGTACCCTGGGACTCAGAGGAATTGAAGTATTTTAAGAGCTCTGGAACACCTAATTGCAGTGCAGCCTTTGTGCAACTCTTTTTAACCGCACAGAGTCAAATTTCAAATTTAATTTTTTTTTTTTTTACTGTGAATCAGCGTTGTTCCATCAGGGTAAGCAAGACAAACAGTGCTTGTCCAGTGAAATCTGAAAATAGACATCTATTAAGCAGTCTCTCTCCTTGCATCTCAAACAATGTTCTGTCATAAAGCTTCTGTCTTGTTTTGTATCCATCTTTTAAAATACCGCCATCTTGTGTCTGCAGTTGGCTATTATCTCTGGAAAAAGGCTTAACTCTGCTTGACTCTTATTACACTGCAATCTGTAGTGTCTCTCGATTTGATCGGCGTGCCTGTGTCCCGTTAAGGATGGCTTGAGCTTGTCAAGTTGAGAGGCCAGCAGCTTGTTCTTGCTGTTTGTGCATGCGCATTGTGGATAATCCTCTGGTCTTTGATGGGAAATTGGTGGGAGGCTAGTGTGCTAGACAAGCTGTCCCTGGCTCTGTTTCCACTGCTCTGAGATCAGTTATGATCTGCATTGTGTGGGAACCGAGCTAGGATTAGCAAGTAAACAAGCATTCTGTGATTTATCGGCTTAACAGATAACTTTTCTCTTACTACCAACCTTGGCCAGCAAGTAATGTAGAGGAGTTAGAGTGTAGTGTGAAGAAGTATTTAATAACTCCTTTAGCATGTTAGCAAGGAAAGCCTTGATGATGGAAAGCGGACGTCATGTCAGATGTCAGAGTACCATCTATGAGAAATTACTTGGTTCACCAAATAAACCAAGTTTAACCTGCTGTTTTTTTTTAAGACATTTGGTCCTCACAGAACAGCTACACAAGCATATGACTGGCGGTTAAACAGAATATAAAACATTTAAAATGAGCTCAACTTTAAACATCTGCAGCAGTAATATTAATCCATGTAACGCTGATGGGAGCATTTTCTGCAGAATAAGTACTTTTACTATTGATAATTTATGTACAATTAGCAAGTAATACAGTTTTATGTGTAGTGAGGTGTTTTGATGGTACTGTGGTATTGCTACTTTTACTAAAGGAATGGTTCTATTAAAAAAAATCCTCCAGCACTCATCATTGTCAGCTAATAGTACATATTTTGATGATAACCATAGAAATAATAATCTTTTACAATTCTTCAGCCCAGAAGGAGTGCAGAAATGTAAAGATGTCCATGCAGAGTGGAGCGAGATGCAAGAAAGGCATCACAAAATCACAAAATCACAAAAACGGTATGTTTTAATCGGGTCCAATTTGTCATTACAGTGGAGGAAGTTTTTTTTTTGTTTTTTTTTAATCATCTCTGCTTGCCTTTCTGTAAAAGTCACTGCACACCACTGCCTTGAATTAAAGGTTTTATATTCAGTCGAGCTGTTATTATTTTGGGGTTCAAGGAAGAAGCATGGTGATGTTTTTTTTCTTGGTATTCTTCTCGGACAAGCCAAGCTGTTTTTTGATTGTCATGGTCCACTGCAGTTAGCATAGTGTGTATTTTTGTCTGCAGGCACATGCTTTTGTGCATGTGAAAGCTAGACTATATTCTGTGGCTTGGGCAAAGCAAAAACACGAACTGGCAAACATGCGAATTTTGAAAACTACATAAAATATCAAATAATCCGTCATGGATATGTACATTAATTACAGGTGAAAGACAGTGTAGCTTAGGTCAGGAAGTTTAACAATCCACGTGCTTTAGTGCCGAGGATTATATATATCTGTGTGTGTGTTTGTTTGTGTGTATTACTGGGAACAAAGGCAAAGTTATATGTGTGAACAGAGCAACAAAAAAATCCATCATCCTTCTTCACATGCCATTCATCCAGCCTTCCATCAGCTCACCAGATATTTAAAACTCCTCAACCTCAACCCTAAGTCTGATCAGCAGAGGATCTTTAAATAATTACAAAGCTACAGAAAATAAGACACAAATCAAACGGATCAAACACAAAAGAGAAAGCAGTTGTACAATAATAAACAAATTCATTAAGTAAAAAAAAAAAAAAAAAAAAAAAAAAATAAAAATCTTATACCACAAAAAAAAAAAAGGAGAATCAGGCACAAAAAAAAAAAAAAAAAAAAAAAAAAAATTAAATAAAAAAAAAAAAAAAAAAAAAAACTGCTTCTCTACATCGTATACCACTGGTTACAAAAAGGAGTATCAGGCTTCTCACTTACATAAAAGTGGATGCAGGACATGACTCAAAAATGTAAACCTTAAAATCTGTATTAGATCAGTCTAATAACCTCAACCCAGTCATTCCCATCACTTTCCATCTCCTTTCCAATAACCAGATAACAAACTGATTTATTCCAAAAAGGACCTAAAAGCAAATAAGTAAAAGTGACACATGCTGTTCAGGGGCAACACAAAGACACTATAAAAGTTTTAAACAAGATCTGTTGTGCTTTCTAAATAAAGTTATTCATCATGGCATGCATATCAATATCCTATCAATCTAACTAGTCTTGGGGTACCAGGCAATTTTCGAGGTTTTGTAGTGTAGCAACTGGATATTTGGTTAAAGTCTTCCTATTTCTTTAAAAAAGCAAATTAAAAGCTAAATCAATGTCACACAGCAGCCAAGGGTTTCCAGACTTAATCAAATTGCTTGCCTCAATGTTTACCACCATGTAACCAAAGCTTGCTCAAACCGATTGAACACTAGAAGTGGGTTTCTCACAGTAAGCTTCTCTTACCAGTGTTTTTTCCCCCCTTTGCCTACGGTTTCTGCATATTTATATGTAGGTGTCTGAGAGACTAATATCCTGTATATTGCGGTACAGTAAATCTTGTGGAAACACATTTGGGCAATGCTGTCTATGGCTAATTTAGTGTCTTAAATACCTGAAAAATTGAGACATTTAAAGAAATTACTGCTATTAAGGAGGAGTGCTCATTGATCGGCAGAATTGCCTCCAGTGGTTGGGAAAGAGTGTTGAAGAATGTCTCTCTTGTATCATAATATAAATCATTAGGATATCTATGAGAATGCTCTAATGTATTAAAAAATTTGATTCTATTCTGTTCTTAACAACCAATATGAGTAAATTGCTTTCTAAGAAAAATGGCCTGCACAAACCTAGAGGAAGTGGAATCAGTGAGAATATGATTAAATGTTCCACTGGATCAAATGCTTTGACATATTTGAGAAATCCTGTGGGAAAACAGCTGTGAATCTCTCAGCATCTACCAGTGATGTGTCCTTGAAAAAGGCATTATACTACTTATTAATCCGGTACAACTGCTTAGGGGCCAACAGCATAACACTGAATCCTTGCTGCCTAACCTCACATAAATATTCTCTGTGCAGAACTGGAAATATAAAGCAAGGCAGCAGTGACAAACGGCTGCACAGCAAAATTTTCTCCACATGAATATACGGTATAAAAAATATTTCCTAGCCATACAACAAATATCTGCACTGTCACTTTATGTGATGAATGCATCCATGTAAATGAGCACAGGAGAAGTATTGGGTGATATGTAAGAAGGAAATCTGTTTTCTGTGGCTTCAAAAACTCATATTCCAATCTACATGAAGCTGAGAAAACTGTAGAGAGAAAACTGTGTTCTCACTTAACTTCCTTTTCTTAACTGAAGCGCAACACTGAGTTGTGTAGTCAGTGAGAGGAACTGACCTTTCCTGGCTCCCTATCTCTTTCTCTCGCTCTCAATACAGTGTACATGCTTTGGCTCACTAAAACTGTCCTGCAAAGACGAAACGAAAGTTCTGCAGGGACGGCGGATTAAATGGAGGGCATTCTGAGTAGGTTTGGCAGACAGAGAAAGGCCAAAACACGTCAGAAAAATATATTATGCTAGAAAACCTTTACATTCTCAGGTAGCCATAACAGTCAGCAAGACAGCCATGCCATTGTAATGAAAATATTTTGGAGAAATAGACAATGAAAAATGCAATTCTGAAGAATGGATTTCATGAAGTAATCCAGAAAATTAACCTTTTTGGTTTTGGAAAAGCGTTCTGCACCCAGTCGGCCTAGCTTTACAGATCCTTTATGGCAAATCTGTAAAGCTAGAAGAAGCACAGTCGAGAACATCCACACAAAAATCCAACACCAGACAGTATAATTCTTCAAAGAACTTGTAGTGTAATGGAGGAAGAACTTGTCAAGCATTTGAAGCAGGAATAGCAGGATACTGGCCATATCACATAACACAAGCTGCATAATGGGGCCATTTGAATTGACCAGCATCAGCAACATTCAAGCATTATCACCCCATGTTCCGACTGTTATCTGCCTTTGGGGAGCACCAGTCAATGGCTCATAATGCTTTATGTCCCATTGCGTGATGTGACTGCCGTGGGCCCACCTTGGGACACACTGCTATATCACCAAGGAATTTCTGCTGGCGGAGTGAGGATTTACGGGACAGAAGATGGATAGTGATAAAAGGTTGGAGGCTTATTAGGCGACTGCAATACCTCCTTCAGCCAGGCAAGGCCATCAGCAAATGAGGCGTTTTCTTGTTGTTGTTTTTTTTCTTTTTTTTTGTGTGCTTGATGAAATCAATGAGAAACTCTTGCAGCGCCTGGAAAAGCTTAGGATTAGTGCTAAATGTGCACTTTTTGAAGCAGGTGTAAGGGGAATTATTTTAGCTGCCACTGGGATATAATACTGGGTTATGCCGCAGGGAAGTAGTTGGTACAGTAAGCTTGTTCTTGAGGGAGCAGTTTCTTCCATGTTTTCAGAAATGTTTCACATCATGTTTGGTTGTTGATTCTGTCTGTGGCATTCTTTCACTCCCTTACTCCCACTCTGGCTCAGTACTAAATGAGAATGCACAGTTAAGATCAGACCCCATATATTACACCTGTGCTGACTGTAGGCCATTACAGATTTACTGAGGTGAACCCAAACAGTGTTAAGCTTCGACAATTATGCACAAGCTACATTTTACACAGACAACTGCTCAAGTTATATAACATAAACAGCATAACACATGATTGAAAAATGCCATATGTTTTTAACGTCACACAGGCATCACGTGAAAGCATTTTCGGGATCAAAAATATAAAAGGCTCTTCTGCCACACCAATAGACAATAAAAAAGATGGACGTAACCAATGCGGAAGTGCCCAAAAACCTGCATTCTATCTGATGACCACTAGATGGCGATAGCTGTGGTTGCAAAAAGACTTCCGGTCCTACAGAAGTCTATGAGAAAAAGGCTTTCTTTCTTGACCTCTGTAAACATTTTGCTGCTTAGTTCATGTTTTAGTGACTCATTTTGGGTCATACTGAATAAAAACTTTTTCTATTTTGTAAATCTTGGTCATACCATGTTTCAAACAGGAGGATTAGCCCTGTTATTTTCTGCTCGCTCATTGGCTAACAACTCGTCAATCACAAGCCATTAGCCAATGAGCAGGCGGTTTCACAGTCAGACCCACCCCATTTCACCACATCCAGTTTCTTGCAACCAAGATGGCAACGGCGAAAACGCTCATCTTGAGGCTTCAAAAAGGGAATTTCAGAAACCAGCGGATAACGTCACGGTATCTGTTTTACTGCCCTATGGCCACACCTAAGAGAAAAAGAACTAGACTTCATCTTTCTCAAATTTGATTTTGACTGACGTATTTATGTGATGGCAGAAGTAGCTCTGCTAGCATGAAACAAGCAGCAACCTCCAGGGCTGAAAAAATTAAGCTAATGTAAACGTGCCAAAAGCTGCAGTTTCGCTAATGTTAAAATGTCCAACATTGCAGCAGAAACAAACATGTTTGCAGCCCAAATAACTGTATTAAGACTTTTCATTAATAACTAGGCAATTAGCTGAACAACTATCAGCTACATTAAATCGCTGAACTGCAGCGTTGGTGCCTTTCACTCTTTCTGGGGCCGCATGCTATTTACTTTGTTTATGCTAACGATAAATCAGATAACTACGTCTAATGTGAAAGGTGTCATAGTAACAAAACCACAAGAACTAAGACGTGACTGCAGTTTCACTTTAAGATAGATTTAGCATCTTTAAGCAAATTATTCTGGCTTTAGGGCTTTACTGTGTTGGTTTACTCTCAACACTCTCATCAACCTCCACCAGCAGCAGGGAGCAGTTTTTAGTGAAACGCTCTATCAAACACACTGTACGCTGCCAGATTGGTGCTAAACAGCACACAGACAAAGCTAGCAACAAGCTGGTCACCATAATGGTGTTAAAGAACCAGATATTTCTCAAATGGATGATAAAAAAGCAGTAAATGAGTGAGGGAATTTTGCACTTCTTTGTCAGAAGAAACAGAACTCTAAATTAATGCTAATGTTCTTTTGCATTGGCTAACGGTGTAAGCCAGCAGCCAGTGTGATCATTACCCCACGAAAAGAACAAACAATGAGCAAACAAAGGGTTCATATGGTTTAATATGGTCATATGGCTTAATTTAGAGCTATTAGTTATACTTTTCTGTAGAGTTTCTGTGAGGAGTTTGAATGTCTGTGCCTGTGTTAGCTTCCTCCAGCTTGATCCCATAGTCCAACCTTGTGCATGAAGTGTAGATAAAGTGCTTAAGTGCATAGAAAAATGTGCTGCATAAATATTTGTGGAAAGGTGAATGTGGTCATTCCATTCAAATTCAGATTCAGATTTAAATTCAGCACACTCACGCATTACTAATGTCCCCCTTGGTAATGTGTGCCGCCTTAGCCGTATCTCTGAACTCCCCCCTTTCACCATTTTCTGCATATTTCACTGCAACACTGCAATCACAGTCTAATCATTTAATATTAATGCTCCTCTGAAGTTTTTAGGTAGAGCAGGAGATACTATTAATAATTGGTCAAACTTTCAGCTTTAATACAAATACCTTTCAGTGTTCTGTGTTGATTCCCCCAAGCGCACTACTCGAGTGTTTTGGACAAAATAGTAATTCTGTTTTGACAAGGCTCAGCCCAGCCATCTAAAATATCATTTCTTTCGCTGACAGTCTCCCTGTATCTCTCTCTGTTCCTGAAGATTGGAGCCTCAGTCCAACAAGAAGAGCCTCTCTAGCTTTTTGGAAATAAACATCCTTGACCTTTATTTTCTTTCATCCCTTGTGATCTCCTGGGATTGCCCAAAAGACTGTGAGAGCACTTTGCCTTCAGCTAAAAGGAGAAGATAAGGTCAACACAGATGGGCATAGTGACAATTATGTAAGTCTTAACAGAGACCGGTATGGATGAGGATTTTGTTGTCTCTTCCTGAGCAGAAAGCTTCTATTGCATGTACACAGTGCAAGGAAATCACTGGAAGCAAACATAAACTCTAAAGAATAATTTTTAAAAAAAATGTCTGCTGGACTGCATCAAGTCAGCTCTGAAAGCCCTTAACTTTTGCTGTGCTGAAACAATGGAAAATTAATGGGGCTTATAAAAAACACTTGGGCTAGAGTTACATTTTGAGTTTCAGTAAGAAATCAGTAGGTCCTTCATGTTTTCAAAATATTCAAACGATGATTTCAAGATTCTTTTCAAATTCTGTCTTCACTGAGATTCACAACGATTTTCAATAACAGGCGGTCGGTTTGGTTTCCACGGGAGTAATACTCTGTAGTTTCTCATAGGTAATTGTTGTGTCTTTACTACAAAGACCATTGTGCTGTACTACTCATTCTTGACTGACAATAGGACAATATTAATGGCAAAGTAAAGTATTTTTCATCAAAAAAAAAAACAAAAGACTTTTCCCACTCCTAAGTTAGTGTCTATAGACATTCAATTCAGCATTTAACAACCTGTCTTTAGAACTGACAAGGATAAATGTATCAACACTTTTACTAACCCAGACGTCTAATCTTGTGGTCCTCATGCTGGCTTTGAAGAGAGTATAAAATTTGCCTGAAAGATCGACTCTACTTCTATTTATGATGATATTACATACGTGTCATATTTCAAATAAAATCTCAGAAGTCAGAGAGTTGCTATATCAAAAATCTGACTAGCAGTTGTGTTGTAAATCTCATTTGACATGGCTGGTTTCTATGTGAAATGTTACATGTGAAAGGAAATGTGATTTTACTTGCAGGTGTGAAGTTTTGAAGGTGAAATAACTTATGGATTTTAAACAACACCAGGAGTGGGAAACAATTCCTTTTCAAGTCAGGTGTGGACACATAAAACATCAAGACATACCAGTTGTGAAGGGTGAGCTGGTGTATGGAAGCCACAGGATGTAAACTGTTAAAATGACATGAAGGCAGTCCAGCAGTGGCACTAACTAAAAACCTACATGCAATTTTACACTTGTAGGTATTATGAATTAAAGCTACAACAGCCAAATATAGATATTATTGATTGCTGCACTGTAATAATTTGCTGTCCATTAATGTAAAGCTGCCCAACTCTGAGTGAACTTTTATGAGGGGTTGAACCAAGAGCCAAGACAATCCATTAGTGCTGAGAGTAACTGAAAGGACAGCAGGCTTGGTGGAATACTGATGTTATGCAATAAATCTACATTGGCAGTAAGTGACCATGGCAGTGCCTCTGTTACAGAGGCAAGAATAATAGCTATGACTATTCCCTGAAATCTTTTAGAAAACTGGTTAAAATGGGCCAGCCAAGATGAAGACCAATTCAACGATATTTTATAGTATACAGTTCAAACTGCATTAATTGAGTGGCATATGAGTGTATTCATAAAAGCACTTCTCAGAAACTCACTGGGGAAGAGCATCAGCAACATCATCACTCTGCCTCATTACTGCACTGCACAAGAATCTTTTTAATTTTGACTTTAATGGATTCTTAGAAATGTTGACCAAAAAGTTTGCATGCCCTATCTCTAGGGCATTTTACTGCACTAATTAAAATTGCAAGCCAGCATATGAATCTTGCTGTTTCAACCTTTAGAGGGCCGGCAGAAGAGGGTGGACCAGAAAGCTCTATGACAAGTGGAGAAAAGCAGGGTCATAATAGCAGACAGGAAACACATGAAGAGACTGAAAGTCGCATTAATCGACAGCATGTGTAGAGGGGGTTTAGAATAAAGATGGTGGCAAAGGTTTTAGAAAGCGGGCACATACACAGTTGAATTAATTATTCATGGCTGGCAGTCTCCATTTCCACAGTGTGTCTCACTGGGCCTGTGGTTCGTGTCTTTCTTGTATCAAGGAATCTCTGTGTCCCGGGGTGCTTGCTAAACACTGCGCTAGGAGTAGAAGCATGGCAGGTCTGGCAGTACAATAATAATTACAAGCCTTCTCTTCTCAGCCCTCTTCTAATCCCAGTTCAGTGCACAGCACTGCTTGTCGGTGTCAGCTTCAGCCTCACACAGAGCAAATCTCTCCAGAATCCACTACATTTCTTATTTGTTTGCCCAGCATCATAGAGGAATGGGAGCTTTTCGATGGTTTATTGTGGGCCGTGGAACGTAATAATTTAGTCACCTTTAAAGAATAGTCACAAACCATGTTCTTTCATTCATTCACAACAAAGCTCTGCATCTGACTCACATTGCTGCATTCTTCTCTGAATGAGAAAACTTTGCAGAGGCTTCTTCAGCAGAAGAGTAAGCACTCTTCTCCACTTCACTTCCTTCCCACTTCCTTTTGTCATCCTGTGCCATCGCTCTCTCTCACAGCCCCACTTTATGGCCAAGCACTTGCAGCAAACAACATCACAGGCTTAACCTTGCACCTTACAAGAGTCACAAGACAAATCAGAGTACAATTGCTCCTTATTACAGCTTCTAAAGGGAAGGTGAGACTGCAGGATTGTGTCACATACAGTAAAGCTCTTCCAGGACAGGCAGACTACCCTTTTTACACCTGCTGTCCACCATAATATTATTTTGCTCCAGAGCTGGGACATAAGGAGCACATCCTTAATTAGGCAGGACAGAACACTGAAAATGTTTTGTTCTCAGGTATGTTTTACAGCGAATAGCTCCTCTGAGCCAGTGTGCATTGGCTTCTGAGCAATCATCATCTCAAAGGTGACTAACAGCAGAGCAACATGCTGTGCCTCCCCTTTGTTTCTTTTGGCACAGTCGGCCCATAAGATGCCAAAGAAATGACACCATAAGTTCCATCAGACATCTTACTAGAAGAGATTTCAGACCTGGAACACAACCATACATGTATATCCACAATGAGCCTGTATTTGCACCTCTCCTTAGTATCTTTTTAGTCCTGCCAGCACAAAAGCTATGCACATTACATGTCTGTCGCACCAAGAAAATTGCTTTTTAACAGATAAAGAATGATCTATGATACAGAAAGTCAGCAGAGATGTGAATTTAAACAGCTCTTTGCAGCATTTTCTTCAGTGTAACATGTGTGCCATAAAGATGGTGAATATGAGATACTGTGGTTTGGTCACATCAATTATTTAAGGGATTCAAGTGAGTAGATGCTGACTATGCTAATAGTGCTTGAATAGTAATTGTTGGCTCTATTCATTTGCCAAGGGGAGAGGTTTTATTTCCTGCATTTTTATATGCTATATGGTGATTTTTGGGATACAAGTAAAACGGTTTTGCTCATGACACATGCTCATTTACAAGTGTGATGAACTTTACAAAGTTTTTTTTAAAACTAAGTGAAAACTATAAAGAATTTTAACAAGATCAATTATTAATTGAGAAAGTAATTCAAACCCTGTTTCCAGAAAAGTTAGGACCCTGTGTAAAATGTATGTGCAGTGTGTTTGAGATCATTGTCATCCTGAAAAATGACGCCGTTCCCAATCGGGCACTTTCCAAATGGTATTGCATGGTGGATCAAAATCTGACGGTACTTTTCTTCGTTCATAATTCCATGATTTTTGACAAGATCCCCAACACCACTGACTAAAATGCAGCCCCAAACCATGACAGAGCCTCCACTGTGTTTTACAGTGGTGGAGGCTAAAACACCTTTCTCCTGACCTCCTTTGTACATACTGATGATGATTTGAACCAAAAATTTCAAATTTGGATTCATCACTCCATAAGACCTGTTGTCACTGATTTTCAGACCACTTCTTGCATAATTTGGCATACCTCTGTCTTTTCTCCCTGTTTCCCTTCCTTAAGAATGGCTTCTTGTCAGCCACCCTTCCACTAGGGGGGGCTGTGGCTCAGGCGGTAGAGCAGGTCATCTACTAATCGGAAGGTTGGTGGTTCAATTCCAGTCTGCTCTGGTCTGCATACCAAAGTATCCTTGGGCAAGATACTGAACTTGCTGAGTTGCTCCCGATACATTCATTGA
>VVAS01079057.1:0-12302 GCA_015103295.1 Ptychochromis oligacanthus
TTAATTGTTTCTTAAAGTTTTTGCATACGGGTGAAAAAAAAAATAAACATTCTAAAAGGCCCAAAACAAAAAGTATCCACATTTTTTCCAAAAAAAAAAAAAAAAGCCCTTTTTGCTCGCCCCCCCAAAACATAGGGTTATGGTTCAGAGCTAAGGTTGGGGTCATCACCGATGATGACTTAGACCTCAGAGGGCTAAAATAACAGTGGTGGCAGAAATAGAGCAATAACTCACATATTTTAAGAGGTAAAATTATTATTTTTGTCAATGAGTCAGGTGGAATGGAAGAGCGTGACATATCATTGTTGTAAAGGGGAGTCTGATCACAAGGTACAACTGTGTGAACACAGCATACACTTAAACTGATACTGATACTGATATTTTATTTTATTTTTTTTTTAGTTGGCAATAATGTGTTTTGCTGCAATCGTCTACGGGTAGTACACTGACTAGTGATAAGTAGGCTACTTCACACAGCCCCTTAAGGAAGAAACTAAACTATCACTTTACCTCTTAAACTCCAACAGTTTGCCAGCGACCCGGTTATAAGTACAGAAAGGGTTTGGTACATATCTGCCCCTTTAAATGGGAATTTTCACCTATTTGGCATACCCAAAAAAGAAATCTTATAACAGAAGATGTAAGGCCAAAGTGATAATGGAAATTTTAGAATTATGTTCACAGACAACATGCCTTTCCAGTGATTAAAGTTGATAGGTGGTGCTTGGGGTGGATGGTGGGCGAGCAAAACACACGAGTGGACAGACTCAGTTTGGTTAAAGTTAGAAAAAGGCGGTGATTTTGGTTAAACGTAAATAAACACACCGTGACTCAAATCGCTGTCTCAAACCTGTGTTTTGTCAGATGTATAAATCAACATTTTCTCACTTCAGTAACAGAAAATATAATGTGGCTGCAATGACATTTCTTTCAAAAGCTGTTGAAAATGGTTTGCACATAGATTTTATAATAATTTCTAATAAACAGGGTCGACAAACTGAGAAACCCAGAGGCGTTCTTAATAATTGCTCAGCACAGATTTACAAATTATTTATTAAGTATTAAAGGTAGCTTTGAATTGATAATGCTTTATAACAGAGCGGTGTACAAAAAGTAACAAGATCCTACAAGACTACAACTCACAGTCAGTTTAAACTCACATGTCCAGTAAACTGCCGATCTGCAGTAGTGACCCTTTTTGGCCTGTTAGACGTGGCACTGCAACAATGCTCTCTCTCTCTCTCTCTCTCTCTCACTGACCACTGTTAACTGTTTGCTCACTAAAGCCTTAAAGTACAGGTCTGCTCCCATCCAATCTATAAAAGCCTTCAAACCCTTATAATTGAAATAAACAATATCTCCCAGTTAATTACTGGGCTAAGCTAATTAAAGAAAGGCCGTGGTCCTTGTCGGGGACTTTAAATACACCGCCGGGACGCAAGAATGCAGGACACAATTCAAACAGGGAGAAAATAGCTGGGACTCTGTGTAATTTTGGTTGTGGACCGCAGGGGAAAAAATGTATAATTTAAGCCAGAAATTATTCATTTAACATAAACGCTTGTTTTAAAAAACAAAAAGTATTCATTTGAGTGAAGCTGGGGAGAAGCCGGGTGTGTGTGTGTGTGTGTGTATGAGTGTTTTGTCTGCGATACTGCATGACTACATGGTATTCCACGCCGAGTGTGCATGCCAGCATGAGCATATGCCAGTGCATCCTTGCAGGGGTTAAACAGAGTTTACAAGTAACACGTGAACATTGCTCAAGTCAACTGTACGAGTTTTGTTTGTGTCGACTTGGGATGTCCCGTTCAGTCTCGCTTTAAAGCCCCTGGTGTGGTGTTTTTTGGTTTTTTGGGGTTTTTTTGATAGGACTGCATTGGTGTGGACAGGGGACCAGTGAGGTCTCACTGCTTTCCATGCACACTGATGAGACAGACAGAGAGAGACCTCCCCTGATGGCAAAAGCCCTGAGGGTAAAAGTGCTACTAATGGCATTCATCTGCAGACCACAGCAAACACTCGCTTTAGCAGCTAGCATGCTATTTCAGTCCATCAGTGTTGGATAATGTGTATGTGAGTGATGCTTATTTTTCTAACTCATTTTAACAGGCTGTCAGCTGCAGCTCTGAATTTTATAAAAAAAAAAAAAAAAAAAAAGATGTGCAGCATAACCAGCTCGCAACAGTGAGTTCATAAATGTTCTTGTTTGAGTACAAGGAGACTTATATTAGTGAAACACAATGCAACTGCATAACGTCAGAGGTTATCAGATGGAGAAAACACCCAGCAGCAAAACTGCAAAGGGCTACAAAGGTGACCTATTATGCTTATTTTACTTATTATTAAACATGGCCTTATGGTTTAAGATCATCTTATTGTTATCTAAAAGAATCTTTTTCTGACAATAACATATTCTCTTGGCTCCCTAAAATTGAGGTCGCTGGTTCGATTCCAGCCGGACACACATATCCTCCTAGGGGTTGCGTCAGGAAGGGCATCCGGCTTAAATCTCTGACAAATCAAACAAGCGGAGCTACCTGCTGTGGCGACCCCTCGACAAGGGAGCAGCCGAAAGTAGCTTTATACAATTTCATTTTATTCTGTGACTGCTTCTTACATCCCATTTCTACTCACAATATTCTGATAATACTACCACTGATAATATACAGTGGGTGTAATACTGAACAATCCAATAAATTAGATTTTTTTTTTTTTTACTTAATAATAATATTTAAATACTACTCGCCGAAGCAATTCCTGATATATTACAATTATAACTAAGTCTGAATGCAAACTTCTTACATGGTGTCCACACAGGAAGCGACTAGCAGCAACATGGTAAATGGTAAATGGACTGGTTCTTATATAGCGCTTTATCAGCTCTGGTTTGAGCCCTCAAAGCGCTTTATGATCTACCACAAGCCTCATTCACCCAGTCACACACATTCTTACAGGCACTTTTTTCTACACGTAAGTGCCTTCTATCCAACATTCACACACATTCACACTCCAATGAACGCATCGGGAGCAACTCGGGGTTCAGTATCTTGCCCAAGGATACTTTGGCATGCAGACCGGAGCAGACTGGAATAGCCAGGAATCGAACCACCAACCTTCCGATTAGTGGATGACCTGCTCTACCTCCTGAGCCACAGCCACCCCGACTAGATGCCACAGAAATGACTAGAGGCCACAGAAAGTCAATATCAAGTGACTATGTTACTTGATATTGACTTTCTGTGGCAATATCAAGTCAATATCAAGTGACATAGTCAACTTCAAGTGACTATGGGTGAAACATCAGCTGGTGGCATGAAGTTGAATGGGTCCTGAGTTGAATTTTGCTCAACTTTGAGTTAAGCGATTGAACCAACTACCAATGAGAGAAAAGGATACTGCTGACTGACATATGGTAAATGACTGACAGGGTGGTAAATACATTAAAGGGCTACACAGGCAACCAGAGCCTAGAAAGTCTTCTACCGACCAACCATCAGTAACAAAGAATTACACGACAAGCGCGTTGCAAACTGCGTGGAAGTTAGTAGGAAGCAGAACAGCTAGCAATCGACAAAGTCAGCGCTAACCAACTTTAATGCGTACACCTACTGTAGGTTAGGGTACTGGCAAATTCTAGCAGTTTTATTAGGACTTCTGCAGGCAACAGAAGTCCTAAACTGAACATAAAAAAGTGCCCATAATATTGCTTTTGGCTATCACTGGGCAACTGTTTGCAATATTGCAAAAGAACATCTCTCAAAAATTACAGAAGTTTCTTGTTGCACAGATACACTGGGTATGTTGCAATGTCATGTTGCCCACCAAAAAAGTCATGTTGCCATTAAATGTTGCCCCAAAACTTGGCTACCTCACCTATCTTAAGCTAATGTTACCTTACATATGTGGTGTGAAAATACTTTACACCATTATTCTGGTTTTGAAAAGTGAACATGAACATGCAGGAGTACTTCCTATGTAGGCTTATACATTTTATCTGGGTTTCTAGATGCTGTGGACCACCTTAGCAGGCACAGTCGCTAAGGTGTCAGCTTTTGCCGCCAAAGGGTGGAAACAAAAGCTGACTTTTAAGTACACAGTTTTAAAAAAAATACCTGGTAAATGGGATGCAGAAAGAACTAAAATGCTGACCTATTCAAATCTATAGTAGACAGCACATATAGCATGCAGCCACCAGGATGCTACTATGTGTTATATTTAAGATGATATGCATAAGAAGATTTCTCAGTGTCCTGAATGCTGGGACCTTATGGGAAGACACATACACACACAGACACACACAAACAATCGAGTTAGATTTCAAACAGATGGGGATCTCCCACCATTTTCAGAGTATTGCAATAGCTGTGTTGCTCACTGTCGCTCTGTTGTTACCATTTTATAGTGATGTGAGGCAACTCCCGCAGATGGAATATTCTGCATAGTTGACAAAAGACAGCAGTAAATGACACTGTCCTGTTGCAGATGACTACCATGTGTGCAACAATAAATTACGCAGTTTTTTTTCTTTTTCTCTGTTTCATAAACATTCTCACACATACTGTACACGCACACACACACACACATAGACAATGTATTTTTGTCCTGTGGAGACATTCCTGTCCAGCTCTTTGTTGTGTCTTTAATGAGTTTTACAGGCTCTGTCTGTGCCTCAGTTGTGTTTTTGAAGCATTCTTGAGCTTATTGCCACTGTAACAGCGCAGTGTCTGCTCCAAATAGGCGACCTCACATCCAGTTTTGTTCTCAGACCACTGATTAGAGGGAGAGTCTTCTTTCATTCCCGTTTTGACCCCTGAGCTGCAGGACATTTAACTTTGAGTCGGTATTATAGTTTACAGTGAGAGACGCTTGGTGGTTGGAAAGTCATGACTATTAATAACAGCCTTGGTGAAACTCTTGTCATGCATCTAAGATATTTAAGTCTCTAAGTAATAGTATAGTGACAGGATTAGAAAAACTGAATAGCCTTTCTGTATTTCCCCAGTGTTTTACTTAGTTTAGCAACAACATTGTTGCTAAGTTGTGTCCATCACAAACTTGGGTATCTTTTGGCGTTGCTTAATGTCTGTAGTGTGACTCTGAATTTGGTAAAGGACATTCTTGCTACAGTGTTTTGTTTTGTTTTTTTAATTAAAAAAAAACATTTTAAATAATAACAAAACCAAATTCATCAACCTGGAGCCAACAATAAGGACAAAGGCTGAAACAGAAGGAATTAGCTAGCTCAGCTCTGTGCAAAGAAAAGGAAAGTCTACTAACCAATACTTCTAAATTTTGGGGCAGATGTCATTCAGCAGATAGGCCTGTGACATGATGATTAAAGGTACTGTTCTGTGGATTTTGTTGCCTTTAAGCCTTAGGGGCTAGCCATTTCCCCTTGTTTTCAGTCTTTACGTCAAGCTAAGCTAATACTATTCTAATATACCTTAGCATATTTTTCACATAGGCCAGTAATTTGCAAGCACATGGTGGTGTGAATCTTGACTTTATTTAACGAGGAAGTGACACTCTCTTTTCCAAGTATTCTGGGCTGACATAGGCAGCAAACCTAGCACACTTTTTGTTGATGGGAGGAACCCCAGCTCTCGGGAAAAAGAACATGTGAAAAAAAGTTGGGGTTTTTTCGATAAAAAGGTGAAAGATAGTTTAGCACAAAACCAGACACTCAAACTTCAGATTTGAGTGCGCTGAATGAGATATTTAAAGGAACAGATTTTGAAAAATATGGTAATTCTCTTCAATCCTCTTTTTGCTGCGATGATAAGATCAATACCACTCTCATATATTTAATGTAAATATGTACCTGTAGCCAGTAGCCAGTTAGCCTAACATAAAAGCAGGAAACAGATAGAAGTTAGCCTAAAATCTACCACCTGTAATAAGCAGCTGGTTGTAGCATATTTGTGAGAGACGTCATTTCTTGATGAGAAAGCGAAAAAGAGTATTTTATGTAACTTCCCAGCAAACATTTCACAGTTGAATAACCGTTGGATGGCCGCCTTTGCTCGACATCTAGTCCTGGTTGAAAAGTTCCAAAAGGAAAGTTGAACCGATGTCGAGGACCTTACCACGACATCGGTTCAAGGTACGGGCATCCTTGTTTGACTTTCTGTTCAAGAATTGTTTTCTACTCTATCTTTATTGAATAGAATAAAACTAAATAAATAAAGTAAATGAGGTTTTTTGATAGACAGAATGAGAAAACAAATCCCTAATCGTGACTCAAACTTGCAATTTCACATGTCCACTTGTCCTATTGAGCTAATTGGTTTGATGTATAACTTATGGCATTCCTAAGTTTATGACGCTAACTTTGCGGACAGAGTGGGGACTCCAGCATGTCAAGTCTACCATGCCACAAATGAAACAGAATTTATATGTACAAAACCATGAATAGCTTTAAAGTGTTGTTTTTGTTTTGTTTTTTAAACAGGGTCTCGTAATACTAGTCTGTGTACATGGAGGAGACGTTCTGTGGACATCTGTTCACAACCATGTACTACCCATATTAGTTTTCTTTGTTTAAAAGAAACAAAAGAAACAAAAACAAATAGATGTAATACCTTCTTTGCAATAATCTGATTTATATTTCTCACTTTCACAATATCAACATACTGTACTTCCGTCTACGGTTCAGTTTTTGGTATCAAGCCGCAACCAGTTTTGACCAGGGAGATGACTTCGAGGTGTCAACCATGTTTGCTCGGTTGCCAAACTCCTGTGGTATATTATTCTGTTCATGTGTACTCTTAAAACTTGACATTTGATCTCTGTCTCTTTCTGATCCTCTGCAACCTTGACTGACATATAAATAATAATTTGTTCTGTGTTTGCTCTTTAGTTTGGGGTGTTCAACTTTGAGAGGCTTAGTGAGAGGCTTAGGGTTAGTGTCTTACACATTTACACAAGTCACTTTCAAGAATTTTTCTCAGCACTAAAGCCACCCTAATTTTCAAAATACAATTACAATCATCAGTGTAAGAACATCTGAACATGTCTTTTAAAACAAAGAAAGAATAAAAGCAGTACTGGCATTACAGCATTTGCACCGTGTCTTTGACTGACCGTGGGCTTGTGCCGCTGAGTTGTGGGAGTAGCCAAGGGCCAGCAGAGCCGTCTCCACCAGCTGAGAGAAGAGAATATCCTTCCTGACCAGGACAAACTCTGCATGCTCCTCTCTTCCCTCACATCCGTCTGTCTGGACCCCTCCATCTGACTGCTCCACCACACAGAAGACTGGAATCATCAGACCTGTTGGGGAGGACAATAAAAAGAAAAAGGAGGAAAACAACAGGAGGATTTTTTTTTTTAATAGTGTCTGGCTTTAATTGTCTGTGATCACATGGCATTTTATCCCTCGTAGACAGCAAACATGTGGATTGTATTCGTTGTGGGTAAAGCTTGTAATCAATTCGTCCTTTGTGTTTTACACGGTTGAGTATTGCAACACCTGAAATTCTCAATATGCAGCAGCCAGCTAGAATACGTAGTCCTACATAGACTCTAACAGTTCTGTTCACTGTACACTACACATTCACAGGTATTTAATCTAACGGCCTATTAGATAAGCAGTCATAATAATGGTTCCCCTTAACACATGCAAAGCCAATATACAAAAGACCTACAGGTGATAGCAGCAGCCACTTATGTTAGGGTATTAATAACAGATTAAAAAACATAAGAACAGTGGAGCAACTAGCAAAAGTGTAAGTAGAGGACTTGTGGCAAAGACAATACCAAATGATAATTAATACATGGTAGAACAGTGGTACTAGAGAACTTACAAGATAAGTCTTTCTCAAGTATACAAATTAAAACCAGGTGAAAAACTCAAACCAGATAATTCTCACACAGACACACACACAGAGGCTATCACATCTATTTCCTGTAGACTTACTATGACCATGACTAATAGTGTGTAAGCTGCACTTAAGTTATGGGGACTTGCTTTCTGTGTCCAAAAACTGAACAAATTCTTGTCCCCACAACATCAGTAACACCACACCCACACACACACATACACACACACAGAAGGGCAAAAACCTTGACTTGGTTTTAAGACCATCAGCAGCAATGCTTTGAACAGTTCACCGCAACACATGTGCATGCTTTAAGTTTTGATTAATCATATTTTTTTTTTTATTAACAGAAACAAATTAAAGCAAATCCAGAGTAAATTAGATCTGATGTTTTAGACATGTGGCCCATAGTGTATCTGCTAGTCCTCTAACTCAGAGCACAAACAGGTTTCAAACCAAGCCATCCTAAGCTGCTTATTATGAATACTTTATGATCTGCCAGAGCTTTGGTTTCTTTGGTTTGGGATAATGCAACCAAAGCCAGGGTTGGTGACATAAGTAGGGCACACCTGTTGAACCCTAACACTATCTGTATGCTCCAACCAAATTCCCTATCATTTATTGACACGAGTCCTTCATGGAGGCAGGGGCTGTTGCATCTGAAACAGACAATTCAACCTCACCTACTTCATTTAGCAACAAGTCAGGTGTGTTAAAGTGCTAAAGTATAGTGGGCAAGGTTTGGATTTCTCTCCTCAGGTCATTTATTCTCACCCCGTATGGACAACCCTAAGCACTGGGGTTCTTCATGAGTTCTGCATGAGGTTACTTCCTGTTAAAAACGTTTTTCCTGCCCACTGTTGCAAAGTTCTGCTCAAGGAGAAGGTTTCTCTCTATAATACTGTCAGGTCTTGCCTTTACTAGGTAAATACCGTGGAGGAACTATATATATATATATATATATATATATATATATATATATATATATATATATATATATTTATATATATATATATATATATATATATATATATATATATATATCTTGGCTCGTTCCTCTAATATCAATCGTATATATATATATATATAGATAGATAGATAGATAGATATAGATATAGATATATAGATATAGATATAGTATATAAAATATAATTATTTTTCTTACTTCACGAATAAGTTATAGATGCTTCACATGTGGTAAATGATTCCTTTACTAACGACCTGTTTTAACCTATAGTAGTTCTCTTGTTTTCAAGTGTTTTCTTTTAAACTTTTTGTTTGAAACCTTCCTACATTATCATTTGGGATTTATTTTTTATCTGGGCCTTGCTGTCAGCCTGTTCAAGTCTTAATTAATCACTTGCTCCTCCCCCTTTCTTTCATTATCTTCTTAAGGTAAGAATTTAATTCCAAATTTTCTTCCTCTTGGCTCGTTCCTCTAATATCAATCGTTCCTCTCCAATATCCTTCTTTTTCCTAAAAGGCTTTTGGTTTTGGCCCACCTGTCAACTGGCAATTAATTAAACCCCTCTGAAGAAATGATGGACTCTTAGCATTAGGCAGCGTCCCAGCACTAATAATGCTCAGCATGGCGGTGTGTTTTACGGCATGGCTACCACACAACACCAAACACACACACACACGTGCATGTGTTTCCCTGCTTTTCCCGGCACGCATACACATCCATACAAACACTTCAGGGTGCATGCAGGATTAGCTCCCCCTCCACCCTGATCCATCCCACCCGTTGTTTTAATCAGTCAATTCCTATATTTCTATTTCCTCCTCATTAATCACTCTGCTCCCAGTCCTCCAGGCTCTCATGGAGTGAATTACACACTGGAGCACCGTGCCAATTCAAGTAAGTGAATTTCCCCCAACAGGGAAATATAACTGTCAACACAGAGCAGCTCCCTCCGACCAGCACTCCTCTCTCTCTCTCTCTTTCTCTCTCTCTCTCTCTCTCTCTCTCTCTCTCTCTCTCTCTCTCTCTCTCTCTCTCTCTCCATGCCTCTATCTCACTCTATCCTCTGTCTCCACCTCAGTCTGTCTTCTCTCATATGCAGTGTCCTGTGATTTGCCCACTGACTGTATGATCTGGTTTGGATGATGTGATGTAGCCTCAAACCTCTAATCCCTGTAATATGTATAGGGATGAGTGAACAGGGATATTAAAATAAGATATGTATATGCAGGCGGTGGAAGGGGGTGTGTGTGTTTTGGCAGCTTTTCTTGGTTGTGAGTGTCGCAGCATAGAAGTTGGTGGACATATGGTGTGTGTGAGCATGTAAATCTGCAAGTGTGTGAGTGTGCGTGTGTGTGTGGCCCCCTCCTCATGGCAGCAGTGTGGTTTGGAGGAGACACGTCGAGTTTCCTGTGTTTAAAGACAACCCATCATTATTGCAGGCCAACCATCCGTTCAGCACAGGAAACCCCGTCCTCTGTCCTCCTTCCTCTCTCCGGCCCTCCCTCAATCATTCATCCCCTTTCTCACACAAAAATACTCTTTTTAATTTTTACATTTTATCATCCATTCTTGCTCCAACACTTTCTTTCTTCTTCTCTTCTTACTGTGGTCAAACCTGAGCCTCTTGTTGATTTGTTAACCGCTTTTCCAAAAACCTCACAGATTCATCTTTACAAACTCAAAGTTTGCAGCCAAGCACTGCTCAAACCCACAGACATGTATCCTAGATCCTAGAGTTTTGCAGAAATATACCAGCATAATTTTAAGTACAACTTTGCATAAAATGATCTGGGTGAAGTCTAAGAAGTTTTCATTTTTTTCATCCTATATTAATAAATGCTCACCCTGCATGTGCTGAAAAGAAACTATTAAACAAAAAGGCCAGAATCTGCATCCGGTATCACTTGTATACCAGCATTAATCCAAGAAAAATGAAGCAACACAGAGTGCCAAAGGCTGACAAAAACACATCTAAATATGGTCAGTTTTGGCTCCAAAAAATCATTATGGCTGCAGCTAAATCAGTAATGCTGAAGCTTCAAAACATGGACTACAGAAAGCAATGAGTGACATCGTGGTGGCTACATCCGTCTTTTATAATCTACCCATTAAAGAGGCAAAACATCTAGCCTTCTCCACGGGGTCTTAGAAAGATTTGTCAACTTAAAGGTGGCAAATCATTCCAGGTCCATATTCAGCTTCTTGGACTGTGCTAGCATTTGATTGCATAAGCTACTTTCGACATCTTGGTTATAAGAATTTTCAGTTAGTGTAATACTAGAGTAATGGAAGTGCATTTATGATCACCAAAAAAGTGTAGAATTTTTTAATCTAAATCAGAAAAGTGAGTAAAAAAGGAGCTGAAGAGCTAGACATGCCTGCAAACATGTGGCAACATAAACCCGTGGGACACAGATGGATAACTGCATCCAGTTGTGCACCCACACATTAACAAGAACCAACTTGGGCAATGAATGCAAGGATCAATAACCCACAGTGACTTGTATAAATCTTGTTTATATGGAGCAATCTCCTTTATTTGGTAAGACCGTGTTATACAGTTCCCCCCAGACTTATTCATTAACTGGACAGAAACAGCTTGAGCTTCTCCCATCAGCGCTGCCACACTACTACATGGCACCCTGTGCCAAACTCAACTCATGGCCAGGATGTGGGTCACTGCAGAGCCAAAAGCTGCCTTTGGGTTTGGTACATATAAGAGCTCTAAAACCTCGGACACCCTGGACAGGATCACATAGCTTTCTCTGTTTTTTTATAAAATGCAATAATCCAAGAACACAGGGATTTCTGCAATTTAAATAACTACAATAACCATTAACTTGGTGCTGATTTGTTTCCATTAAACACACTTTAAAGAGCTGACAACATTTAACTTTGAAGGCTTTAATCCAAACCAATGTGTGTATTTCAACAAAATAACCAGAAAATGAGTAAAGGAAATCACTACATCCTCCAAGGAACTACTGTTATTTGAATATTAGAAACTGGTTGCATCAAGTTAATCCCCCGGTGGAGGTCTTCACCTGTTAACCCTCTGAGGTCTAAGTTATGGAGATAGTTGAAACTTCTTAACTCTAACCCTACCCTAACCCTATAATTTGAAAAAAGGCAAAACCGTAAATGTAAATTTTGGAAAAAATGTAAATAGTTTTTGATGTGTAGCAGTTAGAATGATTATTTTTCTTCTCCAATGGCCAATACTTGGGAGAACAATTTAATGTAAATAATAATAATCATACTATAATGATTGTAGTGTTTATATTTCCCCTATCTCCTCCTAGATCAGTGGACCAATCTTGTTGAAACTTTGCATAAACATTGCCTAGGGCACTGTGAGTGCCAACATCTATATGGCGTATACAAATATTTTATACAAACCCCTCAATCGTATATATTTGTACATTTGACAGTTCAACTGAGCACCGAACGTTGTTGACGTTTAGTGTGCGCATGCTATTTTTGTTTACTTTGTGAACGTTCTACATTCGTTATGC
>VVAS01079189.1:6959-17139 GCA_015103295.1 Ptychochromis oligacanthus
AGCTCTAATCCTCACCTACAATCTTACTTCTTTAGTTACCCTCTAGTTTTGTTAACTCCTGACTCAAAATTGCTATACTCTTCCCATATGCCAAATTGGTTCATGTGCTTTTTCCAGCTTACAGTGTGAGCATCTGAATGATAGAGTCAATGTGGAAAATATGAATAACACAATAATTTGCATGTTAAATAGTTTGTGGTTATTTGCAACTTTAACTTATAATGAACCTGACCACTTAAGACAAATTACACATAAATGCAGATCATCCCACAGCAACCATTATATAAAATGTTCTATCTATCATTCTAGGTTCTTGATAATAAAGTTAAAAAAAAAAGGGCAGTATGTCTACCACTGCAGAGTAGCAGTCAAAATGTCAGTAATTGCATTAGTAGCATATAATGCATATAAAGAAACACCGTTCTAATAATAGTAGACACTAAGTAATGATTTTAAAATTAAGTTAAACAGCGCATAATTTAATTCAATAATTTTGGTTAAGTCATGGGGCACAGGGGAAAATGGAGCAGTTTTATTGCGAATTTCTAGATATTTACCTGAGCTAGTGCTCATCAAGGTTACAGGTTCATACCTGAAAAACCTGAAAGTTCATACCTGAAAAAAGCACTAGTCTTTTAGACAGCTTTCAGTTAAAAAGGAACACCAAACCTCTTCTGAAAAATGACTGTCCAGAGAAAGCTTAATTAGCTTTCTCTAACTAACACTTACTATGGCATTTTGCTATTACAACTGGGAACTACAACTCTTTAAAGCTTTAAACTGCAAAACTGAGCTGAAATAAAGCATTTTTACTGGTTTTCTGTACTTACTTGTCCTTGAATGCCTCCAAATAATTGCAGTAATGTTACAGGGTACTGCATGTAACTCGTACCTGGAGGTGTAGCAGTGATTCTGACTAACAAAATAAATGCAAAATGTTTTTCCTAGGTTATTGAAAATAATAATAAAATTGGCTACACATACATTTAATATTATTTCAAGCTGTAGTTCTTTGGAAGCAGCATTAATTAGCTATTATATGGTCTCAGGTGCCTGTCAGTTAGCTTTAATGCAGCCCAGGGGTGTGTCTACATATTGATAAATAAGTCATGTGGTCACAAATATCGTATCAAATGAAGTGGTGTATTGTAAGGTACATAAATATGTAATACAGCTTTACTGTATATGTAATCATTAGTTAATTTTAATATTGTGTAGGTCACCCTCCTCCTGCCAAAACAGCCTTTAGATTAAGGATCTGGGGCGTTTGGAGGTCAGCGGGAGGAGGCCTTGAGCTCTTTGCTGAGTTATTGGGAGAGTTTTAGTCAGTCACCTGTAAGTGTTTTAAGGTTGTAGCTGATCCTTGTATTTAGCTAAATATTGCACCCTAAATATGCTCACTGGCGCTGTCAGAAGCTGCATGTACCTTAAAGGACAATGCTGTACTCCTTTTGAATACTGTGCCCATGAACAGAAAACACCCACACTGTAATGAAAAGACAGCCTACCCATATAGGGATCAATAAAGCATCACATAAGAGGAAGAAGTAATCTGACTTTTCACTCTCATCTTAGAAAAAGATGGCACACAGAGGAAATTGAAGAGGATGGATGCCCTCCAAGTCTCCCAGAGAGCATGCTGGGAGGTTTTTACAAGGTTCAGCTCAAGTATTGTCTTTGCCAACGCTTTGATCCAGCAAGTGGAGCTCAGTGTGACAGTCTGGCACGGTAATTGGGCTGAAATTGCTAGTACACAAGTGAACATGTGTGAAAACACTCACATATTTGCGCTTATACACTTCTGCTTGCTTTCCATTGCCTTAACAATGCTCAAAGAATAGAAGTCAGTTCTTTGAAAATGAAATTGTTCCATAATAATTAGGCACTACTTACCCACCCAGGGAGCCCAGTTATTTATGCCCTCTATGATTTTCTCTCATTTTTCATATTGTAGTACAGTATGGGCTCAAGTATCTACAGTTACAATGAGACGCCCGACATGTCCCAGTTTGGACAGCTCTTACCAAAAACACATTACCAGCTTAAATCATATTAAGCTGTAACTAGTTTTAGCTAATTGTGCTCTGAATTCTGGTGTTTTTTTATATACAGAACTTAAATTTGATACCTGTTTGTTTTTTATATAAAACGGTATTTACAATATGTATTTCATAGGTGTATTACTGCTCATTATTATCTTTCCTCCTTGTGTCCTTGTGCATATGTTATGTAAGTGTGTACATTCCTAAAATATTTTGCATTGGATATGCAGTGAGTACATACAGCAGGAACTGTCACAAACACCATTTTCATGCAAAGAGTTTATTTATGAATCAGACTGCAGTATCATACAACAGTAGCACAATCATATGACTATGGATTATGCTCGTATTTATAGATACAAAGATAAAGGCATGTCTTAAAGGAAAAAAAATGAATGAGTTCTCTTTTGATTTACTCTAAAAATAGCTTTTAAATACTTGGCATAGTTTTGTAAATTAAATTATGAAACAATGTTTTGCCCACTGGTTTTACTATTGGAGTACCAAATGCAAATATACTTTATGAAAAACATTTTTTTTCCTCCTTTCTCTTGCATTTCATGCAAGGAAGAAAAAAAGATGTCAGTGAGTACAAAAAGCACTTAAATCTCATATGAAAATAGAAAATATTACAAGTGTGCATAATTACTTCATGTTGCACATAACCTGCAGTACAAAAAGTCAAATGACACTATGTTCAAGTGTACCTGACATGCCAATTACTGGGGGAGGGGGGCGTATGTACTGAAATAGCTATTTAAATGTCGTCAGGGGCAGTTTACACACAAGACTAAGGTGAGGCCCTTTAGCCTTCAAAATGAATTGAAAATGAGATGTGTTAGTAATTATGGGCGTGCCAGATTGTCCTCCCTGTGATGCTGACTGTGAGCTTGTCTTGAAACACTGAATCTCGTCCTATACTTTTAATAAATTATGCTTTTTGTGTTGTTTGAAGTTCACAGTTTTGATTCAATGTTCCTACAGATAAACAGCATGAAGAGCAGAAACTATCCGCAATGCTACTGTACCTCTCCAGCCAGAGGGATGGCAGAACAGTAAGTTGTTGGTAAAAACCTAAGGTATGAAACAGTGCTTAGTACGTTAATATTTGGCATTTCCTGGAGTGTAATGTAATGCACACATCATAAGGCGACATGATTATTTCAGATTTACATGAAATGTTCAAAATACCAAGACAAAGGTCTGAGTTGATAAAATGCTACAACTGTAAAATGCTACATAACAGTTAGGTGACGATTAAACAGTAATGGATTCCTACAGATCTCTTAATATATTACACCAATGAAACAGTCCTTTTATGGAAAAACCGCATACCTGCAAACTTGTTTTAATCCAAAAGGCAATTTTTTTTAAATCATTGTTTAGCTTTTGACTCATAATTTAAATATTATTTTAAGCGTATGTTATGCAGATATGTGGTTTTTAGCCTAAAATTGCATCCTACATTGTATTTTTTAGTGCAATAAGTGTTGGTGACAGCAGAACAACTTACACAAAATGAACACGCTGTGAGATGAGAGAAACAGAGAAAGAAAGGAGGCAGTTAGACGGGAGAGGAAATTAAGGAAGGGTGGGAGGAAGGAAAAGAAAAAATTCCCAATTTTATTTCTAAACATGTTTCGTGGAACCAACAACAGAACAATACATGATTGGAACTGGAAGACATACAAAGACAGAAATAAGACACAGGTCATGTCTGACCACCAACATACAGCTGAGATGGACTGATGCGTCAAATATCACAAGGAGCGTCCAACACTGACTCTGTTAGCATATGAAAAAGCACTATCAAATAGGAAATCATGGCACAATCAAAAAGCTTCCTTCACGTTTAACTCCTGCAGTGATGAACCCTATTGCTCACTGAAACCAAAATCGTGTGATCAAGGCACACCACAGGGCCATCCCTTCTTATATCACTCTGTTAGATTTTAAAGCACTAGAAAAATTATGTATACTCTCAATATGATACTATACACTTGTATGATACTTTCAGCTTGTTATAGGTGTGGAGAAATAAAATTTCATGGTTAAATACAAAATTTCTCTTAAAATATTTAAAATATACTTTATTTTGTACATTATGCAAACTGATTAACAATTCGATGATAACAAAAATAAATATTCCGTGAAATGTCGCCTCTTTGCGATACAGATGTATGAACATAGATATATATATATATCATGAAGTAAAGCACCCACCCCCTGTTAAGCGCCCCTATACCCTGACACGAATCCATTTCCCTGTAATATGATCTCAATGACATGCTCACACTTAGACTCCTGACAATGGTTCCTACAGGTAGCTCCACTACACCACTGGGCTGTTTTTACAATATTGCTCTACATATCTTTTTTTTTTGTCTGTTTGTTGTTGTTGTTCTAAATCCCTATATCCATCTTTAATGCTTATCAAAGTTGTTGACCATCATTTAAACTCAAGCTGTGCCCTTATTGCTTCCTGAAATTACCTGGAAATGGGAGCTATAGTTTGGAACTGATCATGGGACTAATTGGAGACCCGATCCAACCAGGAATTGCACATCTGGTTAAGAAAGGCAACTCTCCCCCCTCTAAAGTAGGACCAATGTACCTTATAGTTTACTGATCTATGTCATGTGGTATAGAGTCACTCTTCACTGAAGAGCTCTGTGGGTTATGGTTGCAGTGTGTACAAAAGCAATGAGAAAGGGCACAATGTCATTCAGTTTTAAAAAAAGAAAGGCTGATTTATCTCATCTGAAAATCAAAACAGTTCTTTAGCCAAAGACAGTGATGTCCAGTTCTAAAACAGCTGTCGCCTTGCCACAATCAAATATGCAGGTTATTTTGGTGTAGTTTAAATGCAACAGAACATGTTTGTGACAACAAACCCCTCTATGTCTACATTAGGTTAAACATAAACACTTACATTCATATCCTCAACAGCTCGCCCGTAAACAAACAGATTCGTTCAGTAAAAATGTTTTCGCTATGGACATTTTAGAAATTCTAGTATGCACGACAGAATTGCATAATGTCTGCCAATGAGAAAAGCATAGGGAGGATAGAATAGAAAGGACAAGCCGCTACAAGAAGACTAACTAGTAGAAACCCTATAAGAGGATGGGGTTGGGCATGGAGGACAGATGGGGTAGTGGGAAGTCAGTTTGGGAAGGCTGGGGAGGGATTCTGGGTCGAAGTTGCCCCACAAGTTAAAGAGGCACCTCCCTTTGGCAGTGGAACAGCACTCTTAGTAGTCAACGCAGCGCCGAGGGTGAGGGTGTACACAATGCTCTTGTCGGACAAGAAGGCAATTTCAGTGTCAAGATGAGATGAAGGCATTCTAGTAGGCAGCCAGGTCACAGTGTTGGAGCTAAAAACCTCAGATGAAGATGGTGGACGCAGTCTTTCTACACTGTCTCCCCTCGGCTGGGATCACTGGGGTTCTGGGACAATGAAGAAGAAAAATATTAATTTACAAAAGAGTATTTTTTGTCTAATAGGTATTATCTAATTTTACAGGTTTTCAAGGTGCAAAGTCCAGAAAAATTACAAAACCGCATTATTTAAAACAGTTAAAAATAGCTCACTCTTCAAGTGTGTTCAACTATGCTTTGCATTTCATTCTGTTCACTAAAGGGAAACAGCATGCTTTCTTGTGCTCCTCCTTTTACTTGGGACTAAATGTTATCTTGTAACTTTGTATTTTTTAAGAATGAGAAAATGCCCATACAATATGAAAAACAAACACTAAAAAGACATTTGGTGACACCATCTCTCTTAACCTCTTTGCATCCACCAAGCCACCTCCCAATATGTTGAGATTTAGGGCTAGGGTTATGTTAATTTTTATGCCATTATAGTCCATTTTCACCCACTTGGCAAATGGAACTCTTATAATAGAAGAACTGTAGTGCTTGATTTGAGAGAAACTATGCTCGTTTATCATGTTACTAAAAGTTAAGTTGCTAAAACTTAACCTTAATCCTACCCACGACTGGTTTGCTGAGTATCCGGTGGTTTTTAAGAGGTTAAACAATCCGATTCTTCACTTTTGGTTATTTAGCAAATAATGACAGTTTTCTACATCAATATATGTTTTAAACAGCGTTTAAACAAAATTAACATGCACGTGTGATTTAGTCTGCAGTCACGCAAGGCATGCATAACAAATCTGTTGATGGCAAGAGTAAAATTATTATGGTACTGAAATAGTTACATTTCCCTTTTCTTTCGTTTCTGGCAAGTTACTAAACCTGTTACTATTACTGTTGCTTTTTATTTTACGCTGGATAACAAAAAAAATTTTTTTACAGCCAGTCTTTAAAATTTTACACATTTTCCATGATCCAAATTTTCTCTAAATTGCTTAACTTACTTGACAGAGGTGACTCCTCCTCATCTTGCGACACTGTCTCTGGGCCCTCCTGTGAATCGGTGACCGCTTGCCCGTTCTCTTTGCCTGTTTGAGGAGCAGGGTTGAGCTCCTCTGCTTGTTCTTCCTTGCCCTCCCCTTCTGCCTCTGTTTCCCCTTCCCCAGAGTCGGTACTCCTGATGCTTAGGCGCCTCACACGATACATAACATCCACGTCTCTCATCCGGGCAAGTCGCTCAACTGCCACCCGGCCTGGGGAAATAGCCAGTTTGTTCTGCAATGCTTCAATTCGGTGAGAGGGGCCCTTGTTCTTCCGCTCACCCTCCAAGCTAAGAGATAGTCTGCGGTCTAGGTTTGGGGGAACTGAAAGTGGCAGTCTATCAGGCGGAAACTCCGGTAACCCAGGGAGGTCTCGCCCCAGATGAGTCCGCAGACCAAGTCTATGCTCTGAGACAGCAAATGGCTTCTTCTCTTGCTCTTGCTTTTCAACTGGCATTGCATTGTCTTGTCCCTCACTTTTCACTTCAGCTGTCTGCTTGCCTGCACTGCCTTCAGGTGTTTCTCCTGCAGTGGCTTCCTTATCTTTTAATGTTTCTTCCTTAGTTACTGTTTCATTAACACTCTGTTCCTCTGTGACTTGGGGGTCTGTAGGCAGATCAGTTGCTAATACTGTGGCTGGAGAGGAGAGATCCTCTGTAGCTCCATCCACTGGTATGCTCTCAGCAGGATTAACTATGCACAAACTGTCCAAGTTTACTGCCTGAGCATTGTCTGTTTTTTCACCCTCTCCCACATTGTCCTGTGACAGTGAATGCTGCTCCCCTTTTTCAGCACACACTTCAGACCCTGACTGATTTAAAATTGACTCATTGGGCTCCTCTTTTTTTGTATCTTCTGCCGGACTTTCTAATGCAGTGCATTGTGGTGGACTGCCATTTTGATTGGCCGAGCTGTCTGAGCTGTTCTCCTCGTGAAGTGGAGGCAATGGACCCTGTCTCATCTGATTCTCAAGCTCTCTTTTACAAATAGGGCACTCCTCCTCTGATTCAGCACTGAGATCTTGAAGAGAATCTGTGTCATTAGGTCTGGAATGGCCTGTGGATGCTTTACTGGCATCTGATGGGTCTCTAGACTGACGCAAAGCCTGACATATGTCTTCATAATCCGGAGGACTAGTGAGCGTAGAGGCATCCTGCATGGGCTGTCTATCTGCCCATGGCACCTCAGCTGCTGTGGTGTGCGTTGTTGGACTAAAGTCAGCGAGTGGTGTTTCAATAGGTTCATCTGGCAGGTCTAGTTTTACTGTCCTGCCGTCGTTGCTCCTTCTGCGCGAAAGATGCGCAACAACCCTGTATTCTCTGAAGCCTGTCTCCCGAGGTGGCACAGGGAGCTCCTCCCTAAGCTGCTTGCTAAAGGTTACTGACTTTGTTGCAGGCCTGGAGAAGGCGCTCTTCACTTCCCTGTATTCTGGGTCAACAGACCAGCTTACTGCACTGCGCCTAAGGCTGCTGGGTTTGTTGAGAGGTTCTGATGTCAGTCGGATTTTGATACGCTCAGGGATTTGGACAGAACCATTTGGGACTTTATTGCTGGCAGTACCTAGCTCCAAGATGTCTTTGTAGGCCTCGTTAAGGTCCTCTATGCACTTGTCAACACTGGGCTGTTTGCTGCTCTGTTGCTGCTGCTGATCCTGGACTTCTTTTTTGATGGTCTCCAGCTCTTTGACTGCATCCCATGGTCGCTGGCTGGCAGGTTTCAGAAGGAACGGTTCAAATTTCTCCTGTCCTTTATTTGCTGCTGGTTTGGTCTCCTCCACATTTCCTGAGGGTGTTACAGCTGGCTGCTGAGCTGTGCTCTTGTTCAGCTGGTTGGAGAAGGTGGAGGTCAGGGAGAAGGCGCTGTTGCTTGAAAGTTTCAGGCTCTTCACTCCCTTTATAGGAAAACTGAAGGCAGTGCCCACTACACCGCTGCTATCAGGGGTTACTTCAGTGCCAGGAGGAACAGGGTCTTGTTGTGCTTCCTTGTTTTCAGGGGCAGCTTTTTGGGCCTCTGGGCTAGTTTGTGTCTCCTGGTCTCGATACTGGTTTGCAGGCCAGGATCCTGACAGCTTCAGCTCCTTGTAATGATTTATCTTAGGGGGTCTACAGGGGAGTCTTTTAAACATTTTGCTGCTTGCTCTACTGCTTGTTTTGCTGCTCGCTATGCTACCAGTTAGTGCTTGCAGCTCAGCTTCAGCTGAAGATGTGCTTTGGAGACTTTGGTTTGTTAAATGGCCAGTTTTGTTATCACTGGGACTTTCTGCTGGGTCTGGCGACTTCTCATTGTTATTATTCTGATCACGAATTGTCCCAGTGAGCTGAGGAGTAACAGGAACAGACACCAAACAAAAAATTGTTTCACTAAGTCTCTTTTTTAGATTCTTGGTTTTGTCTTTCTCTGGTGGTTCAGGTTGCTCTGCCTTTTTTACTTCTGTCACAGTTTCAGACACACCCTGGTCAGCCGGCTTACACGGAGGTGGCGGTGGTTTACCCAGAATAGATGAAGGTAAAAATGGAGTACGGCTTTGCTCAGGAGCTACACTGTCACTTTTTTTGTTTATTCCCCTATTGGGCCATCGATTACTGCTGTCGCTGTCACTGGGAGCAGTTTTGCGGGTTTCAGTATTGAGAGCTGGCCCCTGTTGGGGAGGAAAGGCACTATCATGTGTAGATTGTCCTAAAACTTTAGCGGACGGAATCTCTTTGTTGATGTTGCGTATCTTGTCTGAATCTGTTAGAGAAGTTCCGCTAGGCCCTCCTGAGATTTGTTTCGCTCTTGGGTCTTCAGTGGGTAATTGACGGGCATGACCTGGTTGTTCTTCATGTCCAGAAGAAAGTACCTGTTTTCGATAGGACGCACTACGTTCCCCATAAGGTTCCAGCCATGAACCACTTGCCTGTCTGGAAAACCATCTTCCAGGATCTGAGCTGGGCATCTGAAAAGCTTCTGCCCTCCATCTTAAGTTTGCCATTTCATTGCGGTTAACTGAAACTGCTCTTGGGGGTGGGGCTCTTTTATAAGATGGGGGTGGGATGTAGCCAGGAGGCTCCATTCCAGTGATGGCAGAGTGTTGTGCGAAATAGTCTTGTCTTAGCTCCCCACCCCTTGGATAATAGATAGACCTGTCTTTTTGTTTGACACCCTGCTCTATAGCAAGCATTTCTGCGCTACCCCTAGTCTGCTGGTGAATCTCGTATGATGGAGGCTTTAAAGGCCTACTGAACCTGGGCTTTGGTAAAAGTGCAACATGGCTGCTTGGCCCAATATTCCTACCCCACCGGTCCCGGCCACCACCATAGATGTACCTACTATAGGGCCCAGAGAAGACAGTGCTATTCATCCTCTGTCTATCAGGTAGGCTCGGCCTTGATGGAATGAGCTCTCTGCTGTCCCTTCCATCAGGTGACAAAACTCTGGGGAGAGACTGAGACTTTGCTTTAGTTCTAGGGTGAAAAAAACCCTCTGGTGTCCTCAATCGGTAGTGGTCCTGAGCCCAGCGTTCCCCATCCCCATCCGACAGCTGCCTTCCTAGGCCCACAGCAGGCCTCCACTCCTCTGTTCCAAGGCTCTGGCACTTCCTCTCCCCAGTCACCCTCAACTGACCAGGGCCTGCATCTGGGTCCCTTAGCCAGGAAATGTCCTCCCATAGCTGCTGCGCTTGCCTTTCTGCCCTGTATTCCTCTGCTGTGATCAGGGCCTGTGGCCTCCATGCTCCAGCAGA
>VVAS01079335.1:12487-22502 GCA_015103295.1 Ptychochromis oligacanthus
GGGTACAAAAAAAAAAAAAAAAAAAAAAAGTAAGGCTGAATTGCACATTGACAAGGTGCTGCGCCAGTTAGATAAAGTTCTTCTGGGGCCAGTTGAGGCATGATGCAGCAAAATGCAAAATACATTCAGTCCTTTAAATGGCACCCACTGCATTGTACACTCACTGAACACCTTACAAATGAAAAATGGATTTCTTCTACTTTCGCTGATTCCACCTCTATTGTACTCCGCACAGAGGCCAGCTATCTAAGGCTTTCACGCGTATACAAGGCGGCACAGAGGGAGGAAAAGCCATTTTGAAGAATGTTCCGGCTGCACAGCAGAGTGATAAAGTGAGAAGGAAGCAGCAGGATCCCTCTTTAATGCTTAAACACACATGCAGACCTAATATAAGGCACAGTATTGATCAGTGGCTTTAGCTTGTCCTGCATAGTGTGGGAACAGATCACGAACACATGCACACGCAAGCACAGTTCCACACAGGAGATCAACTTGATGGAGTCTGGTTGGTATTCAGACTTAACAGGACACACATGCAAGCTGGATTAGGACACAGACTCCATTTACACCTGAAATTAGTATGGGATTTGTATCGGGATATCCTGTGGAGACTTGGAAAAATTCAAGGTGCATACAGAATGCATTAAAACTAGAAAGCGCTGCAGATAGCTGTAATCGGATCTCAGCCAAGGTGTAAATGCAATCTGCAAAGTGTGACCAAATAGTAACTCTAGCAAATGTCTACTCTTCTGTTCTTTCTTTTATCTTAAGCTGCTCAGCTTAAATGAAAAGCTTCAAATTTTAAAAATCCTTGATGCTTGTCCATTGGCTTTGTCGTTAAAAGACTGTTACAGAGGTCTGGTAATTTAACTTCTTTTTAACTCCACACTGTCAGATTTTGTTTAAAGTTTTTAACCTTGAGACCTTGAAGTGTAAAATCTAAGGATTTCTGCTTTTAAGGTATTCACATAGGGATTACAGATTACATATTAAAAATCAGTCATAGACAGGACTGGGTGTCATCAGGAGTGTGTTTTTTTTCACTTGTAACCACAGATGCTCAATTTATTATTTCCTGTGAAGCTAGGGATGAAGAAAATTGGGGTTAAAATCCACAGGACTCATTCTACGCAAAAATATGGTCTGAAACTCAGCCAAAGCCAAAATTAAAAAAGTTTTCAAGCCAAATTAATCAAATCAAGCGGCTGTCTTCCAGCATTTCTGTCTTTTCACTATGAAATTGCCTTTTGTGTTTTTCTTTTTCCCTACTGCAGCTCAGCAAGAAAACATTGTCTGTGGGGAAACACACTGAGGGAATTTGGTACTAACATGACTCACTCTGCAGGATTGGCCAGTGATTTGTTAATCCCAGTAAAGCGTACCCTGCTTTATCCTCTTTTTGACTCTAATAGGAACCATAATTTACAAAATGAACATTATATTGTATTCATTAAGACTTGAAACTAGCTACTGAGAACAAAGTGTTTAATGAGGGAGACTTCAGACTTTTACACAAGTGGATATCTTTTTGCAGACAGAAGACCCACCCCCTGTAGGCCATTAGAGGGAATGCAAGTTTAAGGCACTTCCCCGCTGATTTTCATGCCTGAAATACTTCCATCTTTTATACACAGTCTATAGGTATTGTCAGTGAAATCAGGCTTCTCTGCGAATCTTCCTCCTTTCCCTCAAGGACAGCAAACTTGAAAGCTGTCCTTGAGGTAAAAGTCGTTCATTGATCAGTTTGCTCAAGCCCATTTTGTCCTTTGCTAGTGCGAGCTAGCTTGGTCATCTGGAATTCACAGTTATATTATATGGGTTGTTAGCTTTGGCTAGTGAAAAGCAGGCATGAAACAAAATGTATATATCAGAGAAAGTAAACAGCGGACTCCTCAAAGTGCAACCAAATGCTGAACAAGACAACAAAGACACCCACCTTTAAGCGATAATACAAGTTAAACTGGTGAGTTAACAAATATCCACCTTTGATCGGTTGGCATAAAAGCAGTAATTAGGTTATAAGAACCAAAACTATTTTCTGTACCAGGCCATGTAAGCATGGTTCTATGCTGTAAAGCTGGGCAGCTGGTGAAGCCTTGAGTTGCCATTTAAAGACCTTCACTTTTTGGCACTTCATCGTTAGCTTTATTTCCCAGCCCCGGATGTTGCTGCTTGGTTGCACAGAACAAGCGCTGCACGCCATCCCCTCTCTCTTTTTTTTCATTTCTTCTAACATCTGGCCCTATCTTATGTAAGCAAAAAAGATTTTTAAAAACCCCAGCTTGTACTGAAAGTAGACTACAGTGGTCACTGTACATGTTGACATGTGAGAATTATACTGAAAAAAGAGTGACAGTTAACTGGAAGTCTCTAACTCTAAACCCCTGTGATAAATATTTATCTCGTGCACCATGCAAGCCTTGCTTGGGTTTGGGAGAGGGTAAATACAGTGGTTGTAGCCTCACGGCACTGTTTATGAAACCTCATATTTCGGGACTCTTTAATATTTGATGCACTCTCTTGTGAAACGCAACATAAGTAACATTAAATGTTTACAAATGGTTATGAAAGCAAACAATCCTCGAAGCTGGAAAATTTGAATGTGAATATAATACTAAAAGGAGTGTAAAACGCACAAACACAACACGTACATTTATTCTGTGAGGTTTTTACACCCTGCTGTGCTGTGGAGTTACACCAGCTCCATGTCCCACCAAAAATATCCCGCCTACCCATCCTTGCATCCATCCTTCCCTCGGCTCACTTTGCATCTCGAGGGATGAGGATGAGAAAGGCTGGACCAAAATAACCCGCTGACATGCTCCACAGCAGCACTCACCACACTGACGGCCTCTGCACAGTTCTTTGTCATTTAAAGCGTTTTAAGCATCTTTATCTGTTGGCCATTGCTGCTCCGCTTTGAGTCCATGGTCATGTAATTTGGTGGAAAAACCACACATAAAAAAAAAGAAATGGGCCAGAGGTCTGTGTGCAGGGATCCAGCTGAGCTGCTGCAGGATGTGAGCGGGATCAAATGACTGGTTTGAAAGGGAATGGCAATAGCAGAGAAGCTGTCTAGGCTGATGACACAAGCTTGTGTCACTCTTTATGGATGCTACAAAATAAAAATAGATTGCTTTGGTTCACAGATATTGAGCTTCCTTTTTGCAATTCAAATTTATAGGCCCCAGTTAAAAATGTCTTCTTCAGGCCAACAGTATTGAGCTCATTTGGCTGTTTTTATGAGCGAGCATCTTCTTGTTAATTCAGTCCATTGACTCAAACCTAAACAATTTAAATCTTAAGGAATGTGCTTGTTTTTACACCCCACTACAGTTTTTTTCCACCTTTTTTTCTTCCCCTGTCCTCAATGCCCCCTCCTCCATCCTCCTATTGATCTCCCATAGCCAATGAGAATGGTGGAATAAGTCATGTCCACAGAACAGCCACCACATGCAAGAATTTACCCAGCAACATAGAACATAGAGCGATGGGCAGCCAACAAAGCAGTTGTATAGCAACTGATCAAACCTATCAATCAGTTAAAATAACAGCTTCTCATTCATTCGTCCACTGACTGTCGGTCAGTCAAACACCTAGCAGGTGTCTTAGTGAATACCTGGTGGTGGTAACTGCCCTCCCTTCGATATGAAGTCTAAACAGGGAAGAGAGGGACATGGTCAGGAAAGGGTCAATATAGAATAGAATAGAATAGAATAGAACAGAAAAGAATAGAATAGAGTTGGATAAATGTTCCAACTTTGTCCATTATTCCTGTCTGTGTTAATTATGCTGGGGTTTTTTTTGTTTTGTTTTTTTTGTTTTATTTCAGGATGAAACATGAGCAATAAAACAATCATAGATTATGATTTGGTAGCCACAATGGTTTTAGAATTGATAGAATAGATGGGCAATGCTATATGATAATACAATCAGCCAGAATTATCCTTTAAGGTTCATATCTGTAGCCTACTGTGGTGCAAAAGGGCTGCAATTAATTTGAATAATAAATTATCTGCAGTGTTTTCCCCGTAACTCTGAGTACCCGTTAACTTTAGTTTGGGTTGTGAAATGTGAACATGGTTGGGTGTGATTAAATTCACCAGATGCGAAACAGCTTTTACAGCCATCCATATTCCAAAAGGCAGGTTAGTCGTTGCATGTGCTGGAGTGGAGGTCTAACCTTGATGTCAAATTTGAAATTGACTTTAAGATGATGGAATTCTGAACATAATTGCAAGCCTCTTCAGAAGAAATAAGGCTGGCACGCTTGTTGCTTGTTTAGCACTTAACTGACTGCAGTGACACCAGCAGCTGTTGTTCTGGCGTCATGTCCAGGAGAACAATCTGACCTGATCAAACCCAGCTGGTAGCAATCCATAACAAACATGCCCATTTTAAATGATTGACTTTTATTTAACCTCACATTGGCTCATGTTGGATGAATGCTATTATTGTGAAAGGGCCAACATTACCCTAAGGTCCACTCGCAGCACAACGGGGCCTGCCTATTTCCTTTCGGTCGTTTGGTCTTTGTAGTATGCATGATTAGCAGTGACCATGGGCTACTGGGCAGTGAGAAAACAAATGAGTAATGCCGGGACAGATGGGATTCATTTTTCTGACCTGAAGGAATGACTTAACACACTCGTTACTCTGTGCAATTTGTCACTCATAACAGGGTTATGTAATCATCTAATCATAGAAAATCCAGTTTCTGGGACTGGGATTTGTTAAAGTGAATCAGTGACGTTTTAATATCTTGGGGTAATTCTTCAAAGGGTGAGGAAACAGTTGAGTTGCAGGATTTATAGCAGAAGAGGAGAAAGAAGCAGAACAAGGAGCAAAGGGAGAGAAAAAGAAGATGGGCACAAACACAAAGGGCAATAAATAAAAGCAGGAGAAATCGATAAAGTCTTACCTTGGAGCGAGTTTTAAAGGTCCTGAAGGCGCCCGTTTTGAAAAGGACCCTGTTCCTCTTACACAGAATGAAGGCCACCATCCCAATCACCACCATCAATAAAAAGAGAGGCGTCAGAACGGCCATGATCCACAGGTTGCTGGGTGGTGTTTTTACCACAGCTACACACAAACACAAATTAGTTTGGTCATTAACAAACAATACACAGTATAACAAGTTAATTAAACAGCTTTACAAGAGCTGTTAGGCAGACTGATTCAGGCGGTTTCCCCAAGTGCCTATTTAAAGTGGACTTATTATTCTCTTTTCCAGCTCTGTATTTTTATTCTTGGACTCTACTACAGTGGCTTTGCATGATTCCTTATTTATCCTTATTTATCGTATCCTTATTTATCTGGGCCTTGATGCAGCCCCTTTGTTCAGTCACTGTTTGAAACAAGCCATTTTAGCTCATCTCCCTTTAAAGTCATTCCTCCCTTTAAGGCAACTTTCTTCTGAGTGGCTGCCCCTCACAAGCAAAAGAACTGAACAGCAGATGTGTGGGGCTTCTGTCCTCAGACCCACAGGTTTTAAAACAGACAGAGACATGGCATTCAAAGAATCTTGAATTAAAATCTACAGTCAGAGCTGTGTGCCAGAGATGATTATATTAAGGACATCCCCACTTTATGACATCATGAAGATCCAGGAGTATAAAAAGCTGATATGAGCATCCACAAACATAACAGTCCATACCTGACAGAAAATAAGGAAAAACACAACAGGTTCCCTTTCAGAGTGGAACAAATGTTCTCATGAAGGTATTCCTTCAAATGTATATAACATATTAAAATCAGGAAAAAAAAAAAACTTGTGACACTTTGAACCCAGGAATTTGTTTTCATGTATTGGATCAAATACAGTTTTTAACTAATGACTTATTTCTCTGAGCTTCTCTGCCACAGAGCAGTTTGCCAAAGGAATGCGTTTTCATTACAAGGATTAATGTAGTTGGTTTCCAGTGAGCCCATGAAAGCAAACTAGATGAATTTTACAAGAACACTGTGTTCAGCTCCCTGCCCAAACACTGTTAGGAGGAGCCGTGAAGGGCACTCATGGTTGTTGGTGTCTTTCCAGATTCTGTATAACTGTGAGGGAGAAAAGGTAAGGGGGAACATTTGTCCTCTCCAGCACATACAGTACAAACAGCAGTTATTCAAAGCTAATTTACAAAAAAAAGTATCAGACTACAATCTCCTCACAATTTCAAAATCCTGTAATCTATTATTTTATTTATATTTTGTTCAAAGCTTTACCAGATGTACTGGGCATTATGGAAAAACACTGCTATGCCTAAGTTTAGCACATCAATCCTAAAGAGGTTTTTTAGCAGTGTGGGGTCTCTACAGTGGCTACTGAATGAGAAATGTGCTCTATGAGTTGATTCTGCATCTGTAAGAGCTCACACGCACAAGAAAATCTGTGTTAATATTCAAAGGAGAAAAAAAGAGCCCACATACTTCATTGCTCCTATTTTTATGCTAATTAATTCTAAATTTGAGAGTAAAATTTGCAAGTGTTGAACAAATGGCAACAGATCTTTTTCACACCAGACAATCTGACTTGTCACAGCAGGAAAAAGCACTTAATGAAACATTAATAACTTAATGGAGTCATCTTTCACTTGCGTCCATGAAGTGATCCAGTAAGCCATGACGGTGAACCAGTATGCATGATAGTAGGACCTCTCCAAAGTGAAATGCAGCTGTCATTACGCTATCTTTCTACTGTGCAAAAACATCAAAAGTTCAAAATGCGTATTTTGATACCACATTTCAACATCAATAAATTATGCATCCATTTAGAAACATCAAATCAAGGATTACAAAACATTTGGTATCAGAGTAACAGGAATACTTTGACATTTTGGGAAATATGCTTGTTTCTTGCTCGGCCAGTAGTAGTGCCTCCATAGTGTAGTGGATAACACATTCGCCTTGCACGGGAAAGGTTGCTGGTTCAATTCCAGCCAGAGACACATATCTCCCTAGGGGTTGTGTCAGGAAGGGCATCCAGTGTAAAACTCTGCCAAATCAAACATGTGGAGCTACCTGCTGCGATGACACTTTGTGACAAGGGAGCAGCCAAAAGTAGCTTCTTCTTGTCTTACCAAGAGCAATTTCTTTACAGCAAATATGTAGGTATTTAACTGCTAAGTAGACCAAAATTTAGTAAATTATAGTAGGCTGTGGGGTAATTACCACTAGCAATTGGTAGATAGGTAGGTACAAATAGGTAACTACAGAGAAAGTACAACTGAAATCACTGCTTGTAAAACTAGATTTTCAGTCCGGTGAACGCCTAGGAATCTTAGGCTTTTAACTACTGTTCTTATGAGCTGTGAAGTCTACAGCACAAATATGATCCAGATCCTTTTCTTTCTGATTTTTCACTAAGCCACTAAGCACCACTGTTTCAGAGTGAAAACTACTGTTAACTAAACAACAGAGAAATTAACCTGATTCAGAGCATCAGGAGACTCACAAAAAAATCCTAGAAATATTGTGTGTCAACTTGCCTTATCATTGACATCAGAATTTCCTACTAGGATGAGTTATGCAGCTTCTTCTTTCAACTTGTTAAATTCCTGCTAGGCTTCTCTGTGATATCCTGCAATTATGAAGGGCATCTCTGAAGAAATTGTGTGCATGGTGTGTTGGCTTTGAAGCGATGGTGCAGCTGCTAATAGAGAGTGATGTTGTAGAACACATTACAGAGCCGAGTTGTTTTCACATTTTTATTGACTCTGAAGGAGGAGGAAGGAGGAAATGTAACATAGTTGCCTCTTTCCCTCTAGGGAGATTTGCAGATGTGTGTAAAAGAGGGGCGACATGCCGCAGATGAAAACAAAGTCCGTCATCAAAGCAGACTGTTTTCTAACCCTGATATGTAGGAATCTACTGCAGCGGAATATTTATTTATTATTTTTTTAAATTGACCCCAGTTTGTGCTGTTGAAATCTGAGATTATTTCATGTTAAATACTGAAGTTAAATAGCAGAGCTGATCAAATAGTGCCAAGTGGAAAGGGGGAATTAATTCTGGTTAAACCGTTTGTATTGTTGCGCTTGACTGAATCACCTGTGTCTGAAGAGGAAAACATGAGAATGAGAATATTGCGCATATTAATTTAATTAAAAAAAAATATTTTATAATATACCTGTAAACACTGTGGCTTTATGTTTAAGTTCTGAACTTGTTTAGTTGAATTTCACAATTATTCTATAAATGCTTGGACCACTCTGGTTCCTGAATTATGCTTCCAAAGGAAAAAAAAAAAAAACATCCACCTTCTGGCTTTTTCACAATTCGCACCCTGCCAACAGTTTAAGTTGGTAACAACAATATACTAAAATTTACCGTATAGTTACTCGGTATACTTACTAACTAGTAATTGTAAAAGGAAAGGTAGCCAAGGAAAAGGTACCTGGAGCCAGGTACTTTAACTAATCTGACTCTCTGAAAAAAATAAAATCTGCCTTTTAGCAACTCTAAAGTTCACTAATTAACAAGCAAGGTCATTCCACAGAAGGCTCAATTAGTTTTTTAAATTATACAGATCCAAGTATTTTCAGCTAATGTTAGTGTTATACCCAAGTGGTAACCTCTGGGCATGAAAGATGAACCCAATGTGGAAGTCCCAAAAACTGCAGTTCCCGGAGTGGCCACTTGGGGTTGGCCTGGTGCGAATAATAGTTTTGGTCTTTATAGCTAATATCCCCTTTCATAACAACTGTATGGTGAGTGAATTTTTAACTCACCTGTCTGGAGCATGGTAGTTCTGATTGGGAAAATCCTCTAGGCCTAACCTCCATCCAGTTTATGGATGCAGCTTGCAAACACTCTTGCTCGCTTTAGCAGGTCATTTCTAGCTCCAAAAACCAACATGATACTGGCCAGAACGCTAACGCTGAGACTTCACAATTACTAGAACCCCATGAGTGACATCCTGGTGCCTACATCCGTCTTTTATATACAGTCTATGGTTACTATGGTTACTTTGTTTGTTATTTTTGTTATGCTAAAATAGGTTTTATGCATGCTGACACTGGGTTGACAATCTAATTCAGCACTGGCAGAGTATGATACGAAACTTACGTTCAGCCTGAACTTGTACAAAGTATCCCAGGGTCAGAGCCATCGTCTGGGAGTCTAGACTGCTGAGTGTCTTGGCAGCTGTGGTTCCAGTGATGGGTGATCCATTCAGCTGGGCATAGTAAGTCATCTCTGCTGGATTCTTGGGACCAGGAAGTCGACGCATACTCACCATCTGTAGGAGAAGAGTGCGGATGACACAAAAATACACTGTCAATACATAAAATGAGTAAATTGAAAAAAAAAAATAAGAAAGTTTTAGCCCAGTTTACTTAAATCTAGAGTATATTCACAAAACATATTCTATAGCAAGATTTAACACAACATCCTCTATCTCTACCAACCAAAGGATTAAAAATTCTTGCGGGTGGCCCAATCAAAATTCACAATCAGCAGAGTCGCTTTAATCAAGTCGAGCATTTGGTGCAAGATAAATGCACTTGGGGAAGACACTCAAGGATAACTGAGTCACTTGAAATCTCAATTTCCTTTCATCATACATCAAACACCTTTTTTAATTTGACAAACATTACACGGTTTAATAAAGTCCGGTAATTTGATTTTGTCATAAAAAGAAGGGATGTGTGTTATTAAATGGCTGGATGATTTCTCCTCTGACTACACCCCACACCACCCTTTCTGTGTCTCTCTGCCAGCCTCTCCCTCCTCCACTTTGCAGCCATAAAGCCAGTCATCCGTGATGACCATAAAACCTTGAGGGTGTGTAAGGCATAAGGCCCAGGAAGAGTCAAACGTTGTCTTAATTTGCACAATATGGAACACTGAGCAGGGAGGTGACAAATACACACACACACACACACACACACACACACACACACACAAAAACCATACACACATGCATCTGTACTTCTGAGGTTATGAGTACTTTAAAATCTAGTAAAGTCATTCACAAATCTTCGCCCCACAATACCTCAACATAATCTTAATGCTGTTTTACATA
>VVAS01079597.1:16232-30855 GCA_015103295.1 Ptychochromis oligacanthus
TAAATGTGGCGTTTCTCTGCTATGACCACTGAGGGCGCGCTGCTGGAACGCTGATTCACAGCATCACATCAGGCCAGATGGACAACACTGTACAATTAATGAACACTTCCATTAGTTACAACTTGATAGTACTGGTTTGGGCCTCACTTTGCCCTCAGAACTGCCATAATTCTTTGTGGCACAAATTCAACAAGGTGCCGGTTCCTCAGATTTTGGTCCATACTCACATGATAGCATCACACAGCTGCTGCATATCTGTCAGCTGCACATCAATGATGTGAATCTCCCTTCCACCATATCCCAAAAGTGCTCTATTGGATTGAGATCTGGTGACTGTGGAGGCTATTTGAATACAGCAAACCCACTGTCATTTTCAAGAAACCAGCTTGAGATGATCTGAGCTTTGTGACATGGCGTGTTATTCTGCTAAAAGAAGCCATCAGAAGAACACTGTATACATAAAAAGATAGCCATTGTCAGCAGCAATACTCAGGTAGGCTGTGGCATTTAAATGATGCTTAGTTGGTACTAAGAGGCCCAAAGTGTGCCAAGAAAATAACCCCCACACCATTGCACCACCCTATCTGGCACCCACAACCATGGCATGGTTTGACCTTCAGCGCCTTGACCATGTCTACATCCCTAAATGCATTAAGTTGCTGCCATATTATTAGATATTTATGTTAACGAGCACTTGAATAGGTGTACCTTACTCATATTTTGTGGGGTTTTTCCTTTCAGGGTGACAGGGGTCAGTTCAGATGGTCCATGGGCTTCTTGAGGCACAGGAAGTCATCACCGTTGTAATAAAAATGTGCCACCGCTACATTGTGCTTGTTGTGTTGACCGATGTAACAAATTTGACAAAGACTAAAAAAAATTCCTGTATTTTTTTTTTATTTACTTTGTTTCAGTTGTTAGATGAGCACAGCAGTATACTCATTAGTAGACAGGTACTGCCAGCTAGGTGCACTATCTGTCAGCAAAAAGAGAGAATGAAAGGGAGAGATAGTAGGTTTGGCTGAAGAGTGGTTATCTTCATTGAAAGTTTGTAATATGAATCCAGTTCTTCTTCAGCTCACAATATCTTGAGAAATTCAAATGAGCAGCCCTATCTGTCTTGCATATTTTTTGGTGTATTACCAGCAAAAAGTATGCAAGACAGAACATACAGCGGGAGAACATACAGTGTGCACATGTGCTGTTGTTTTGTAGCTATCTGTTAGATGAGGGTGTTATATATTTTGTGCGTCGTCAGTGGCTATATATGAACAGGTCATCTATTCAGCATAGGCTGAAAGATGGCTGTAGCTTCTGTTTTTCAAAAGGGAAGTCATTGGGAAAGTGCTTTAAACCTATATATTTTTTTTAAATGGCCAGGAGGGGCAATTGTTCTGGTTGCAAAAAGACTTTGGCTGTAAAGAAACAGCCCTCTGCCTTCTTGCTCTGTGGCCTAAACATTATCCTGATGATTGTATTAGCTAATTCAATAGTTTTGATAGTTATATTGAATACAACATTAAGCTCATTTTGTAAATTATGGTAAGTCAGGGTATGCTCATGGGCTAATGACTTGTAAGTCACAATTCGTTAGCTAATGAGTGTGCAGTGTCTGTCAGTTTCACAGTCTAATCCACCCACTGCTCGTCACATCTGGTTTCAAAATACCAAAATGATAATAGTGAAAATGCTCATGTCAAAGCTTCGCAATGGGACTTCACGGCGTGGCTATGTCCATCTTTTACATACAGTCTACACTCCTGCGTAGCAGAAGCATTTTGTTGCAGTTCGGTGAAGTAACATATGGCAACAGCACAGTAAACAAACCACACCTGGTGTTTTCAGTCACTAACAATTGCCATTTTGACTAATTTAAATACAGCAGTTTAAAATAAGGTTAATTTTGTTTAATCCAACCTAACAACACCACACTGTATTAGTAGGATTTAACCATCTTTAAGCTAATTTGCTAACGTTGCTTCTGGGCAGACTGGTGGCAACTTTGTAGTCAAAGTAAGTCTGTAAATGCAAAAAAAATCTGTTTCTGTCATGTTTTGTTTGCACTTCTGCAATGACCTACTCGTGGGCCAGACTAGGACTACTGGGATTGCACTCTGCATTTAGAGAGGCCTTCACTCTAAAGCTTCCAATAAAACATTACTATGACACAGTCACACAAGGTAAAAGATACATGTAAAGTTTTTTTTATACCTTGTCCTGACTGGAAAAATCCATAGATGGCTACTTTAGAGGCTACTCCTGACTTTTTCCTGATGACTTCCACAAACATTACCCTTCTAGTTTGTCTCTCTGTATATTATAAAAATGCAGCTTGTCTGTCGTTGTCAAAATTACATTTTCCTTCAGGCTGTCACCTAGAAGTAAACTGTGATTTCATCTAATAAAAAAAGCTAAATCCTGTGTGTCATTTAAAAAAAAAAGAAAAAAAAAAGCACGTTCTCTTTTGGTGCACACAAGCAGTGAGACTCTTGGGGCCGAGCCCAAGCCTAGCACCCCTTGCTTGCCCAGTAATGGCAGCACATTTAAAGCAATGTTTCATTGCAAAGGTGGCAGAATGTTGACGAAGCAGGTGACCTTTTATGCAAAATATAAATGTTTACACTGCAAAAATAAATTCTTTAATTAATGTTTGAGGTTGCACAGGGATGAAAAGTAACCTTGCAAAAATACTTTATTATAGCAGCAGTAATACTGAAATGGTAGCAGAACTTGAAATTCATTTTATAGATTGGGATCACTGGGTGTTTCAGAGACACTAGAGCTGCAATTTTTCAGGCATAACACAATTGGAGTACAAATCTTGCCATCTTGCTCCCATTCAGAAAAAAAAAAGTCCAGGTTTAACAGTGACATGTTCATGGATTACATGGTAGACATATTCAGATTCAGATAATGCCAATATAATGCTTTCCTTTCCAAAAAATACCCTGCCTGACTAAATTTAAGCAGGTTGGTTGAAAAGCTGACATTCGGTTTCAAAGTCACAGCCTTTGAGCAGATCCTTGTAGTGTGCTAAGACATCTTCATAGCGCGACATGGAGGCCTGATCACTCAAACCGGGGAAAGTTACAGGCTTCTCGTTGAGCAGTGGCTGCAGTCTGAAGTCGCCTCCCCCACAATCATAGAGAACCAGGAGCAAGTTAGCCGCGTAGGGAAGCATAAGGCTGGTGCGGAAGGAGCGTTGGGCCTGTGTAGCAAAGTTGGTTGATATCAGTGAATCGCTGTCCTTGAAGAAGCCCAGAAGGGTAAGAAGCGGTAAAAGCGTCTCTGCATGCCCCACCTGGACTGTCACAGCTTCAGTCACCTGCCGGCCTGACCTACAGAATATACAGTTTCAGAATGAGCTCTGTGTGGAAATTTGTCACAAAGTAAATTATCCAGAGTACATTTCACAGGACACACGTCTGCAAAATGTAGTCCTGATCATTTTCTGGGTACATGGACAAATATTGACCTTAAAGGCAAACAGTTTGTCAGTTAATCAGCTGGTTGAGTGCCATCAATCTGTGAACACCTGATATCTATTAGATCATAATGTGAGGTTATTATGATCTAAAGACCTTTGAATGACTGACATAAATTTAAAGACTTTAAATTTGGCTCTAGGTATTTCTTTTTGTATTTTATAGACAAAGTAACTGATTAAATCATAGATAGGTAATAATCAAAGATCATAAAGGTTTTTTATTTAATTTAAGGAGCAAATTGAAATCCAGGGTGGAAGTTAAAAGCAAAGAGTCATTAAACAGACTTGAGTTCATATTGATTAACTGTAATCTTTCCTATAGCCTACGTAAGGTGACACTGCAAAAATTATGATGCAAAATTGTGCACTTATTAACAGTTTGCACCTTAGACAGTTTTTGTACAAGGTGCAAACTGTTTTGAAGGGTTTGATAAGTGACTACAGGAGTCTAGTTTTTCAGTGCACAATTGTAAAAGGTAGCTCATACTAGTAAGGTATTAACTAAGGTATATGGGAAATATTTAAGCAGGGTACTTCACATGTGATTAATGAATGCTGAAATTTTCAAACACAAAAGCTTTTAGGTGTAGTCCAGAACAAAAACCAAATCACCTGAGAGAAAATGCCTCTTACGAGACATACAACCCATATCAATATTAACATTTACCAAAACTTTCTTCTTTTTCAAAGTAGAATACTGTATTTCATTTCACCTGACAGTGGTTTTACTTTTGTGCCTGATAATATGTTGCATGCTTTCAGTGTTTAGTTGTGTTGTGTTTTGCTTGACTAACAGTCAAAGATATTCAATTCACAACCAATCACATAACTGGAAAAGCTTGAAACCTAGAATTCTTGGTATTTTTCTCAATAAATGTCTTACAATTACAAACATGTATAGTAATACATGCAGCTGGATGGCCTGTGTAATAGCCAATCTGGGGTTTAAATCCCAGTCAGGGCAAGTCCCCAATAAGGTTCCCAAACTATTACCATATCAGCACGGTAACAAGGTCCACATCAGATGTTGGGTGGCCAGGGCAGACTTCATAAATGGGCACGAGGAACAAGACATATAAAGACAAGGACTAAGAAATTGACTGAATGCTATTAAAGCAGCCTAAAAAGAGGGGTTAAATGCAATATATGTGGGAACTACAGATGAGCAGAAGCGCAACATCCACACTGACCAAGAAGGACCTGGTAGCACCTGGTAGCTTAGAGTTCTAACACCAATAATAGGAAGCTACTATCAGTTATGGACACTGAGCGTCTGCAACACAATGGGAACAATGTGGAGAAGCAAGGACATAGTGAGCTGATAATACTTTAAAAATTTGAGAAATCACTTGCTGAGATCCCAAAAAAGTACAATGTTCAAGTCTCTATTACTAGTGTTTCCCCTTGAGAGACTGTTGCCTGCTCCACTCTGTGTGTAGGGTGAGGGGCACACATACAGAAACACGATTATATTTATTTATTCCTAAACTTTTTAATCCTAACTTTAACTATCACAACCAAGGGCCAAACTCTTACCTTAACCCTGATCTAAAAGTAATTCTACTTTTAACCTTAAAACCAACTCTTAACCCTCAAACAGGCTTTTGAAGGGGTGTGAACAAAGGAGAGCAAGGCCAAAAAGCTCTAATTTGTACAAACTTTAATTACTTGGACGTTCTAAAACTCAAACTTTTGTCTGTGGTTTTCTGCGACAAATGATTTGAATCTTTCACTCATAATGTTTGGTCAAGCAATTCTTGAAAAAGGTGCACACACTCACAGTCTGCCTGTTCTGCACAGTCACATTTTCAACAGGCACCCACAGACAAGCATTCAGTGAGTGTATAATATAGCCGTCCTCTTTTCAAAACAGGAACTTTATGATTGCATGCATGTGACACGTGTAACAAAATAACCTGGGTTACACTCTCTTTAAACTGGCTTTGCACTAGTTACACTCACCGGCCACTTTAATAGGTACAGCTGTTCAAGTCCTTGTAAACCCCAATATCTAATTGGTCAAAGACATAGCAGCAACCCAATGAATTTAGGTGTGTAGACATGGTCAAGACGACCTCCTGAAGTTCCAACCGAACATCAAAATGGGGAAAAAAGGTGATCTAAGTGACTTTGAATGTGGTTGTTGGTGCCAGACGGGCTGGTCTGAGTATTTCAGAAACTCCCGATCCACTGGGATTTTCCCACACAACCATCTCTAGGGTTTACAGAGAATGGTCTGAGTTAAATAATGAATTCAATGATTTTGATGGGGTGAGAGGAATACTTTTGGCAATATAACGTATGTAGAAGAGCATCTCTGAACACATAGCATCTTGAACCTTGAAGCAGATGGGCTACAGCAGCAGAAGACCACACCGGGTACCACTCCTGTCAGCTAAAAACAGGAAACTGAGGCTACAGTTCACAAGGGCTCATCAAATTGGACAATAGAAGAATGAAAAAAAGTTGCCTGGTCTGATGAGACTCAATTTCTGCTGCGACACTCGGATGTTAGGGTCAGAATTCAACAACACAAAAGCATAGATCCCTCCTGCTTTGCAGGTTCAGATTGGTGATGGTGGTGTAATGGTGTGGACGATATTTTCTACGCACACTTTGGGCCCCTTAGTATCAACGGAGCATATCCGTGTTTACTCACTTCCCATTCTGATTTGATTTTCTGACAACACAGCTTGTCAAAGCAGTGCCTTTTCAGCTTTTGACTGCAAGAAGAGTTTTGACAATGGTTCCTGATTGCAATTTAAGTGTCATACAACTGTAGAATCAAGTCTCAACTGATTTTCTAGTTTAATTCACATTAAATCCAAGAGCAAGCAGTTTGGAAACCAACACAAAAACACTCACCAGTCACTTCAATAGGTGCACCTGTTCAGCTGCTCATTAACGGAAAAATCTAATCAGCCAGTCACATGGCAGCAACTCAGTGCATTTAGGCATGTAAACATGGTCAAGACGACCTGTTGAAGTTCAAACCGAGCATCAGAATGGGGAAGAAAGGTGATTTAAGTGACTGTGAATGGCATGGTTGTTGGTGCCAGAGAGGCTGGTCTGAGCGTTTTAGAAGCTTCTGATCTGCTGCGATTGGACAAAAGTAGATTGGATAAATGCTGCCTGGTCTGATGAGTGTTGATTTCTGCTTCTTCGGTAGGGTTAGAATTTGGTGCAAACAACATGAAAGCATGGATCCATCCAGCCTTGTATGAGTGGTTCAGGCTGCTGGTAGTGGTGTAATGGTGTAAGGAATACTTGGCACATTTTGGGCCCCTTAGTACCAACTGAGCATCGTTTAAACACCACAACCTAACTGAGTATTTTTGCTGACCATGTCCATCCCTTTATGACCACAGTGTACCTATTTTCTGATGGCTGCTTCTAGCAGAACAATGTGCCATGTCACAAAGCTCTAGTCATCCCAAACTGATCTCTTGAACATGACAATGAGTTCGCTGTACTCAAATAACCACCACACTTTCGTATCTCAATCTAATAGAGTACATTTGGGATGTGGTGGTACAGAATGTGCAGCTGACAAATATGCAGCAGCTGTGTGATGCTATCATGTCAATATGGACCAAAATCTCTGAGGAATGTTTCCAGAACCTTGTTGAATCTATGCCACAAAGAATTAATGCAGTTCTGAAGGCCAAAGGGGGTCCAACCTAGTACTGGCATGGTGCACTAATGAAGTGGCTGGTGAGTGTATTTATACGGGCAAATGTGATATTTGAATTTGAGGGCATTGCCAGTTTCAACACTAGCTGTGTTTAGTCATTTTGGTATTCAGGTATGATGCAGCACCATTTAACAATTTCATTGGCTGCAAGTGTTACATGAACCTAAATCCTGCCATACCATAAAGCAAAGGAAAGTGTACATTTCCCCCTAGCGAATCTTGGTGTGACAAGATTAACCAGCAATTTACAGCCAAGATGCAGGCTTTGTTAAAAATTTCTGATAGAACAGAAACAGAAAGTAGACTAAGCATTGCCTCAGGACAATCTAGTTTGCAGGCAAAGTACAATCAAGCCTAACCCAGTACTAGCAAGGTGTAATAAAGTGGCCGGTGAGTGTATATTAATGAACCACACTGCTGCAATACCATGAACATGAGCGCTGCAGTTTCTTTTGAGTTAATCCTACAAATGCTGTCTTTCAGCTGCATGCTGCAAATCCTATGACAAAAAAGGTGCTCATCCACAGCTGAAAACAGTATCCAACAAATCCCCAACAAGTTTTACTACTATAGTGGGAATGTATGGCTTCAGGGCTGAGTGCTGAGTCTTCAGCCAAATATAATGTAACACCATTTAACTTTTGCTCACTTGTTCTCGTTGACTGCTTTCCCCAGACGGCTGAACACATCATGGAAGAGAATGCAGCTGGCTTTGCTGTTAATGTCATAACCATAGCCTCTTTTCCAGAAGTGCTTGAGATCATTTACATACTCCATTACCTGTTGAACCAGAAAGTGCAAATCAATACTAGTCTGTATGTATGGGCTTTATATGTGGAAAAAGATAGAAATCTGTTGATCTTTCACTGTGCAGGTGGCATTTCAGGCCATCTGAGGTCAGGCTGTAACAAAAGACACAGGACTCTCTTTGTGAAGACTTACTGTGGTGAAGCAGAGGAAGCATTAGGCAGGGTCTTTCTCTAACCTGACCCTCAAAAGTTTCTCCCCTTATTTGACTCTATTTATTTGTCTTTTTTATCAAATTTATTACACGGGGAAAAGAAATACAACAGATATAATACAGGGTGTCTGGTAAATTTAAACGTGAACTCAATTATTTTGTTTTTGTTGTTCCTATAAAGTATTAATTCCCCCATTTCTGGCAGCATAGTCATCAAGTTCCTTTGCTTTGGACATGCATTTGAACAAAAAGCATCATCCATCCATCCATCCATTTTCTACAACTGCATTCCAGGCCAAAGAACTAAAACACTATGTTTAATAGTTAATAAAGACATTAGCCAACACACTTATACCCACAGCAGTTACTTCACCTATTTAAACTTAAGTTTGTTAGTTCAGGTTTTGCTTGATTGTTACTAAGAATGGTGTTTTATAGACTTTGATTGAAAAATGTGAAGTTTCTAATTTAATTTTACATTTCCAAGAATACTTGGCTGAGGATATTTAATATGACATCAGCTTTCTTAAAACATAGCCTCTTCTGTAATTAATGCTGAACCACATCATTGTCATCTTCCTCGATTCATTCAGTAATATATAGTCATATCAGGACACAATAAAAATCATCTGGTCCTCATCAGGTTCTAAAATTATTTAAATACAACTTTGGATGAACAACAGCACATGACATTTTACACCATGTCATTCTGTATTTAACAAAAACAGCCGAAATGCAGAAGCAGTGTGTGAAAAACTAAGTACACTCCATGAATTAATAGCTTATAGAACCATCTTTAGCAGGACTAACTTGAAGTAAGCTGAAGTAATAATTTTCTCTATCACTTTATCAGTCTCTCACATCATTGCAGAGGAATTTTGGCCCACTCTTCTTTACAACATTGCTTCAGTTTATTGAGTTTCATTGGCATTCGTTTATACACAGCTCTCTTAAGGTCCTGCAACAGCATTTCAATTGTGTTAAGGTCTGGACTTTGACTGGGGCACTGCAACACCTTGATTCTTTCTTTTTCAGTCATTCTCTTGTAAATTTGTTTTACAATTTGTTATTTGTTGCTCATTGTCCTGTTGCATGACCCAGTTTCAGCCAAGCTTTACCTGTCAGACAGATGGCGTCATACTTGACTCTAGAATACTTTTGTTTACAGACGACTTCATGGTCAACTCAGTGACTACAAGGTGCCCAAATCATCACCCCTCCACCACTGTGCTTGACAGTTGGTATGAGGTGTTTGTGCTGATATGCTGTGTTTGGGTTTTGCTAAACATGGTGCTGTGCATTATGTCCAAACATCTCCACTTTGGTCTCTTCTGTTCACAGGACATTGTTCCAGAAGTGGGTTGTTCATAGCAACTTTGCAGACCTAAGCTGTGCCACTATGCTCTTTTTCTCCTGGCAACCCTTCCAAACAAACCATGCTTGTTAAGTCTTTTTCTAATGTTACTGTCATGAACTTTAACATTTAACATGCTAACCGAGGCCTGTAGAGTCTGAGATGTAGCTCTTGTGTTTTTTTACAATTTCTCTGAGGATTGCACGGTCTGACCTTGGGGTGAACTTGCTGGGGCATCCACTCCTGTGAAGACTGGCAACTGTGTTGAATATTTTCCACTTGTGAATAATATTTCTTACTGTAGAATGATGGATTTCAAATTGTTTGGAAATGGCATTATAACCCTTCCCAGATTGATGAGCAGCAACAATTGCTTCTTTGAGATCACTGCCCATGTACTTCCTCCTTGGCATACACACCTGAATGCTCCAGAGCAGCAAACTGCCAGAGATGGTCACACTTTCTGATGATCAATTAATCAAGTGCACTTGATTAGCAGCACCTGGCTGCTACTTACCCTCTTAATTCTTATGGAAGCAGTAAAGGTGTACTTAGTTTTTCACACACTACTTCTGCATTTTGGCTTAGTTTTTGTTAAATAAATAATGACACAGAATAATATGTCATGTTTTGTAGTTCATCTAAAGTTCTATTGACCTGATTTTCAGACCTGCTAAGGACCAGATTGTTTTTTACTATGTTCTGATACATAAAACCTTAGAACTGAAAGAGGGTACATTTTCTTTTCCATATGACTGTATCATCTACCTCTGTGTGTCTGTGCTTGCATGCACAAGACAAGGCCTGTAAATATCTTGGCACAATCTAAAATCGAAAAGTGCTAAAAATGCAGCACTTAAAATGGACAATTCTGAATTCTGAAACTGTGTGTACTTGTGAGGGAAAGCATCATTATTGTTGCCGTTGTGATAAATGATAAACAGTCAACTAATCTTAAGCACAGAGTTCTGGTTACTGCTTTCTGATTAATGTTCAGCCCTAATGATTGGATCTTCTTTTTGCATGTTTTCTAAGGTGAATTAACAGACATTCTGAGCCACTGCCACATTAAATTTAGCCGAGGCCCGTACCTGTGCATCGACCTCATCGAAGAGACGACACCATGGAGAGTTCACTGTCTTGATGGCAAACTCATAAGCACACAAGTGAAATGCAGCTTCGGCCATTTCTGCAGGGGAAAGATTAAAACAAAAATGTTAACAACCAGTGAAATCACAACTGTCAGGCAGATGTTAGAAAATGAGTAGTGAAAGCAGGAGGCAACATCCTCAGACCTAAACACCACGGTGTGTGTTGCATAATTTTACACTACTTTATGTATGGAAGAAGATCCTAAAATTAGGTCAAAGTTTGAATGCACTCATGTATAAAAATATATAACAAATAGTAGTCCTGCTTTCAAAATCCTACTTACAGTAAGTAAAAGTACTTAAGTGATACCAGCAAAATGCAATCTGCAAAATGCAAGTATAACAGAAGTACATTTAAAGGTAGTTTAATATTCTGTTGGGTAGTTTGCTTAAATGGTACTAAATCTAGGGATCAAGGCCCATTTCAAAGGTTTAAAAGATAAACCTGAGAGGTTGTGAAATTATTAACTGGAAAGGAAAGAGGGGAAAAAAAACTGACCTACAAAAAATAAACAAACAACCAACCAAAAAAACCCCAAATAAATCCCACTTTTTAAAAAAAAAAACAAACCTTTTTACTATATTTTCTTTTTGTTGTAGCACATTTTATTTATTTTTGCCTCCTTTTGGCATATGAAAAGTTGCTGTTTACCACTCAGAGACATTTGGTTCCATTTAATTCAGTTTTATCTGTATAGCGCCACATCACAACAACAGTCGTCCAAAAGGCACTCTATGTTGTAGGGCAAAGACCCTACAATATAAAGACATCTGAAAGGGACACCCCCTAAAAGATAATATGTTAGATCACAGGTCAAAAGAAGCTGAACACCATTAGTTGAATCTTTTCTTATCACATGTTTTCATGCAAAATGAAGATCTCAAAGTTAAATGTAGTGGATTTGAAAGTACAATTCTTCTCTGTGAAGTATGGCAATGAACTTTCCAACACTGACCTTAAGGATTGTGACACTGTTTAAAGCCACAACTGGCTGGTTGAATTTTGTCTAAAGCTGCACATTCCTAAACCTAACCAAGCAGGCAAATTTCTCTGAGTGGCATTAAATCTAAAGCTCAGTGAACTCATAACTTGATGCAACATTATTGTTTTTATGTTAGAAAACAGCTCCACCTACTGTGCAAATAATTGCTGCAAGAAGTCCAATGACAGCATAAACAGTATTACCTCTAATCTGACAGTTCTGAAAGTAAAATGTCATAACGTGCATCTGAATTAATGTCTAATAAGTTTTTTCTCTCATCATTTACTGCTGATGTTTTATTTTGTAATGCCCGTACTTTTTCTAATTTCCCAGAAACAAACTTGTATGCAACTGTAAAAACGGAGGATTTCCCAGTGGGGACTATGTTTGGTAATAATTATGGGTTAGAAATAGACAGTATTCAACTTGTAAACTTTAACCTAATTATCTCCATTTAACTGCTAGTATCATCTACTTTAAGTCAGTCAACAACAGCCAAGTTAAACATTTATTGGTCAGGACGTGAGGGGGTGCAATGTTGAGTTTGGTGTCATTCTGATGAGTGTTGGATTAATTTTGTGGCCACACTCCTGAGTGACATTATAAAGAAGTCACCAGTTGAGAAAAGGGCAATTTATAAGTGAACCTCCACTGACTGTGACGTCTGACTTTGCTGATGCGAACATGCCTGTAACAGCTTGGTGTTATGTCATTATGCATTGCAATGGTAATGCATAATGACATAACACCAAAGCTGACTTTACCAACCAAAGTGGCCAACTGATGTGTAAGGTGTGAAACATGCATCAGTTGTGCTTTTTGTCAGTTTCATTACTTGTGAATTTGTTTACTGGTTCCTACATTTTCATGTAATTTTACAACATTTCATTATTACAATTCATTTAGTTATTTTAGCTTGCACTGTGCTCACATGGTGCATTTTCTGATATAAAGTTGCACACAGAAAACCCCGGGCCAGATAGTGTACCAGCACAGAATTATATACTTGTGTCTCCATGTTTAGGTGTTGTGTGCATGGTAATCAGTTGGTGCTCAACATCAAAAATACCTTAATCTGACTATATATAATACACTCTCCCTTCATTTAACAGTGTCTGAATTGCCTCAATTGTCTGGATACTTGAATACAAGTTTTGCCAAGGAAGCTTCTGTGACAGTACTTGAGTCCACAACAAATTTCCCTAAGGGGACAATAAAGTTTATCGTATCGTATCGTATTGTAATACACCACTGACCATCTGTGATCTTGTTGTATGTGGCACTGAGGCGGTCTGCGATCTTCTGCTGGACCCTCCTCATCTCTGGCCCCTGTTTGAACTTGTCCACCTCTGTCACAGCTGATGGGTTGTTATCAACTTCCTCCACAAACCTGGTGCACTTGTCGAAAAACCTCATGAGAGCATCATTCACTGCATGATCAAACTCCATATCTGCACAGAAGAAGGCACAGGTTGTAATAATCAACGGGTTATGCATCTAAGTGGTCATCATCATGGTCATACCTTTAATATTCCACAGCTCTGTCAGTCCTGCCTTGAAGGACAATGTGCTGTTGACACATCTGTGCTTTGAGCTGGTTATGAATTTGATGAATCCACCTCGAAGCTTCTCCTCTGAAACGAGTGAGGGGAACAGCTTTGACAGCCTGACAGCCAGATGCTTGAGCTCGTTCACACCTTTCTGGCCGAGTCGACCGTCCATGTCCTCAGTGTACCACATCGTCCACTGGGTCTGTAGTTCACGCAGCCAGCTCTGTTCACCTGAGGCATTGTGCAGGATGATGTCGTAGAGCTGCTGCATCTCCTTAATGTTTTTGGTCGTCGGGTATCTTGTTCCGTGTCTTATTATGGCCGTCAGATGGATTTCGCGACATTCTGCATATGGAGGCTGTAAAATAGATCTGTTTACAGCAAGTATGTCCTCCCTGAGATATGGGTTCACCTCCTCATACCTCCCTTTTGTGTTGAAATATTTGGCAATTGCCAGTATATTTGAGTCATCTTCGAGCATCACATAATTTGATAAAAAACATGAGATGTAAAAAAAGTAAAACACAGTAGATTTCCAAAGACAAGTCAACATGATGCACATATGAAGAGACTCAAAAGCAGCAGTTAAAAAAAATACAAAATCTGTGTGATGCTGTCAAAAATAGGACAGAGTAAAGTCCAGCGCAGATTGTGTACCTTAATTTCGTCAGAGCACACTCTAAAAAGTAAAGTAAACATGCTTTGTGTAACATAGTCACTTACTGGCAACACAAAAAGAGTGGAAAATGAAACAACATATATTAGTCTTGTCAGGTTTTCAAAGTATCTTTTAAAACAGCTCCTTCTTATATTATACATTTATATACTGTGATTGCATTGTAAAAATTTGTTAGAAAGTCCCATTTACAATCAACAAATGTAGTTTAAAAAATCTCTTAATATTTTAGTGACTCTGTAAGACAGTTTGGTTGGAAAGTTCTCCTACCACAACTTTCTGGTCTGATGACACATGATATGGGTATTTCAGCCAAATTCAGGCCTATTTGCATGTAACTGAATGGTGGTGTGCAAGCACACACACCTCCCATTTGCCTTTTATTTCCCAAGTCACTCTACACTACTGATGAGTCACTGTTTTTTCTTATTACAGTTCATTAAATACTCTTCCAGTATGTGTCACTAGATATTCCAAATTTCAGTTTTGAGCAAAAGGAAATGGAAAGCATGTTTAAAGTCACATGCTGGACTTGTTTGTTGATATTTTTATGACTTGTTGGAGCTTAGAACAACAACAACAACAACAACAACAGTCTCTGTTTGATATTAGCTGTAGAAAATTGACAATTATGCAACCATGCTTTGCATTTTACAAATTAAGATTAGGTCTTCACAGATGAATAAGACTTAATAATCCATGAAAAAGTCATGCATCTGGTAACAAAAAAGTCCCTTATAAAATTTCTTTTTAAGGCCGATAAGGAT
>VVAS01079643.1:5325-17339 GCA_015103295.1 Ptychochromis oligacanthus
CCCCAGGTGGCTGTTTTTGAGCGTTCAAGCAGTTGTTGCTGCACTACAAAATTCGTCTCCTTCAACGTTTGAATTCGTAATTCACATTTAGTTGAGCTGTCAGTGACAGCCTGGATCAGTTTCACATCCACCATTGTTGACAGTGTTGATATTGTAAGTTCTGCCCCTTCTTAATTTTTGATTGGTCTGTGAAAGTGAATTGACACTGACGAGTCCAGTGGTTTTCTATAAGTAAGACGCTACTTTTAGCTGCTCTGCCACAGTGGATAGAGTCACATGTTTTGAGTTGGCACAGATTCTACGCCAGATGCCCTTCATGATGCAACCCTCCGATTTATCTAGGCTTGGGGCCAGCACTAGAAGTACACTAGCCTGTGACCTTCTGAGAGTGGGTTTGTGTCTCCTCCTGGAATCAGACTGGGGATCTTTCACGTGTACAGTGAAAATGTAAATAACTGAAGAAGCTACTTTCAGCTGCTCCCTTGTCACAAGGGGTCGCCACAGCAGGTAGCTGTGTTTGATTTGGCAGAGTTTTACTCCAGATGCCCTTCCTGACACAACCCCTAGGTGGCTATGTGTCTCCAGCTGGAATCAAACCAGCAACCTTTCACGTGCAAGGTGAATGTGTTATCCACTACACTATGGAGGCACATGTGAACATGTAAATAAGTAACAGCTGTCAACTGAAAGCAATGTTGTCTGTACACTGAAGGTCCTTTATTTTAAAGAATGTCAATGTTGCAACTTCGAAGGATTAAAACACCCTTTGGGAGTCACAGGTTTTGAGCCAACATGGAAGTGCCCAAAACCTGTGACTCCTCAAATGGCCCCTTTAGGCTGGCTACAACAGTGAATCAATCCCCACAGACCCCCAGGTTAAAATACCAAGCAGAAATAAACATATTAATAGGACAGTACAAACATGGTTTTGGACTCTGTGGGGTTTTTATATCCATCCATCCATCTTCACAGGAGAGATGGTGCCAGTCCTAGCTCACCACAAATGGATGTTATCAGACTGGCTGCATTCATCACAGTTTATGGTTAGAACAAGTCATAAATTAACAAGAGCAATAACTAACAAATTTACCAACCTAAGATGAGGATTTGCACAACATGCAATATATATTTAGTTGTGTTAAAAGAGCACATTGTAATTTTTAACTAAAGGTAACTTTCTTTTGGAGGCATTCTTTCAGCTCCAGTTTCTTAGTTGAAACAACAAGTTTTGTTTTGTTTTCTTAAACGGTGTTACTGCTTTATGTTATCACTTGACCCAAGGGGGAAAAGGGCTGTTTCAGTGGATTAGGAAGCTGTGTTTGAAAAAGAGAGTTGACCTACTACAGAAGCACCACGATTTTAGGTTTTAGGGAATAAATGACCATTATTATTTTTAATGGTGATTAGAAATACATGAAATCCCTGTTGGCTCTGTTAGTGCAGCTGATCATTTGTCAGTAATACACTTAACATGATATTTATGTAGCATGGATAATGTGCGAATGGGTTACTGGTTTTGCTTTTGTTATTTGCAAACATGTAAGATTGCCTGGTGTTGGCTATTACACTCGACCTCCTGCCAGAGCTTTCAATTCAGCAGCATTGCATAATGATTTTTCCACCCAAAGACAAATTAGTTTGGTAGAAAGAGATCAATATTACTTAGTGGTGAGTTTTTCCTTTTATTATTTGTCCTTCTAATATTCATTCTAAGTGGGGCTAAAATGCCTTATGTAAAGGCTTTCATCTTGTCTATGCTTAGACAAGATGTGTGAGATGTGAGACTGACATTTCCAGTTTTGATCCAGTTTTTGAATAAACATCTTCTTGAGTTGTTTGGTGAGGCTACGAGTTCAAAACAATGACAATAATAATATAATATATGATATGCCAGTTTATACTCTCTTTAGTAGCGCATTTCCATACTGCAACACAGTAGCACAGCAAAAGTAACAGCTTCCATAGGTATTTCTTGATTTTGAATCCCATGTAGACTAAAACATAAACATAAAAATATAAGTATAAATAAATGGGTGTTCAAGGTGGAGTGGCCAGATTCATGCACAACAAATGGGTTCTGCACTGTTTGGATTCAGCTCATATGAGTAATCAGGTTACAGTGGGTTCATGTAAACAGATTCTCTGATTTCATTTTTTTTTTTTCTTTTGAACATGTCATTTGTCATTTACAGCTTATCCTCTTTGTGAGGGTCCTTTTAAATCAGTGGCACTGGTCACACCAGAGTATTTAGTGTTTGTGTTATTCCCTGATGCTACTTACAAAACTTCAAATGAACACATCTCTAACCAGTACTGTGCATAATAATTAGTGTGCATATTCATGCAGAGCCCTTGATTGTTCCTCTAGCTCCGCCTGTCAGGTCAAGTTTTGATGCCTTGTAAAAAGCAATTCTACCTACACTTCATAAGACTGACTATAAAAGTAATAACTAACAGGTTAGTGTGCTTATTTCTGCTGCAAGGGAAAACTAATGTAACTGAGCGTAATTTGATGCTGTTGAATTGCAACATCTTAAGGCATATTAACTGCCTCAAAATGTATTTGCCTAATGTGTTTTTTTTTTTCTATTTGTTTGCCATGATTAATCAAGAAAGACCTCTGTAAATTATTCAGTGCCATTTGGTTAAAAGTGAAATCCCTAAAGATTTGATCCTTGCACACTGCCTCCTTTGAGCTTATTTTTCAGAAACAACAGAAGCTCTGTGCAGCAGTGATGTTTGATTTCAGCTTTGATGGTGCAACAGTGTGGTGAAATTGCAAATAAATACACTCAGACCCTGAAATGAAATGTAAATGTTGCCTGACTGTATCAAAGCACACAAGTTTATTTTTTCTTACAGTCAAACATCGCACATATGCAGCAATGCAATGATTATTTTAACCGTAGTTTGTCAGCAAAGCCGTTGGGTCCTTATATTTATATAGGAATTAAGTGGGATTAACTAATGTGATTATGTTCTGTGGATTTCAAGTTGAATTTTAAATACATCTGTATTGTTTCTGTTTTTTGTTATTCTTAGGACATTTCAGAGCTTTTGTTCCTCTGACTTGAGGTCTTTTGACTTTTAAATAATGCACACCTAAAAGTCTCCCCATCATGCTTTGTTTTTGGTAATTTGAAAAAAAAGGCATTTGAAAACAAAGCTGTTGAGAATCCAGCTTAATATCTTAAGTTTATTGAACCTGTTGCCCCAAGTTCCATTAACTTAACACTGTTAATAATAATTATTCTACCTAAGTTCGGTTAAGTCACATTTTTAAAGCAGCAGGGATTCTTACGCTTTTAAGCTGAACCAATTTAAGATGGTTTACAGACTCGATCCTGGGGCTTCAGCCCCATAAGCTCTTTAAATAATCCAGCAGCAGCAGCTGAGATTTCTCTCATTAAGGAAAACCTTTATTGATTTCACAATCTTTTGAAAATCATTGCCCTTCAGCAGAATCTTACAGCTGAAAGTTCCCACATAATTTAGATGAACAGTAGATAGCTTAATTAGTCAATTTTCCAGAAGACTCCAGGCAACAACACAATAAAATAATATTTTTTATAGCTAAAAAAGGAAGAACTATGAGGTATAAATGAGGAAATACATATTCGCTAAACACATAGAAAGTCATACTTTTTATAGTAGCCACTAGCCACTATACACAGTCTCCAGTGTATTGTTAAAATATGTTGGAATATCACTGTTGTCTTCTTGGAGATAAAGATACCTCAATTTCCTGAGCTAGCTGGTTTCCCCAGTCAAAGAGGGAAAAAAAAAGTTAAATAAGTGTGCTTTTTTGTTTTTTGTTTTTAGAAAAAAAAACAAGCTTTGATGTATAATACAAACCCATTTGGGATGAGCTCTCACATGTACCTAGGAAGACAGTTTTCCTGTTTCTTTAACTCAGCTATAAAAAAAAATAAATAAATTTTAAAAAAAAAACATAAATAAAATTTGGGAGTTGAACATTTTAGACCTTCTTTGGAACAATTATGTTAATCTCAAAGATGACAACTGAAAACTTGGAAGAGAAGATCTTATTTTAGCAGAGTAAAGCTGACACTAGATGAGCATGGTGGCATGTTTCAAAGCAGATGCTTAAATAAATCCTGCTTAAAATGCTATATTCATGACATGTGAATTCTGATGCAAACAGGACTATGACCCTGTAAATGCATAGCTGACTGCCAAAAATGGCATGTTTAGATGTTAAAGGGAATTTCTTTTAGCAATTTATTTTAAGAGTGAAATAACAGCGGCATTAGCAGCAGTGTTTCACTGTTCTATTCTGTTCTTCAAGACACTGATGAAGGTCAAGCTTAAATAGCTCCAGCTCCCTGTTTCAGCCTGAGACTCACAGCTTAGCCACAGCTCTGGGAACTGGCTCACACAAAAGACTTACCCCACAATGCTGCTGGCCTAGATAGACACACCAAACATACAATAGGGTGGCTGTGCTAATTGAGTGCAGATCTTCCCTACATTGACAATTCCGAAATGAAAAGGTTTGCCTGTCAGCCAAATTAAGTATCCAGATACATCCTGTCAATATTTGCCAACAAGAATCTAATACTCAGAATTGAGACATTAAGCTTGGAGCTGTTGCTGACATTAAGACAACTATGTGGCCCACATGAGCAAAATTTGTCCTCACAACACAATACGAATAACTGTAAAGCTGTTCAAACTGCATTGTACAACTCAAATTTGTGTCGTTATAGAGTTCAAATGAAAGCATTGCGATACCAGCAGTTTCAGACGAACAGTTTTCCTGCAGTCAAACAGACATTAGGAGGATTTATTCAAAGGTGAGGCATGTTAGGTTTGAGATTTCTTTTCTTCTTTGTAAATTGATTTTCATTTCCATTTAAGAAACAACTTATAAGCCATCTTAGCTCTGCAAGGATGTCAAATCCTCACACTTGGTGTCCCGGTTACATCCGTTTTGAACATAAGCTCTTTCAAGTGAAATTAATCAATCTCTTTATCACTTGGGCAGTGTCATTACCCAACCACAGAGTGAGAAATGAAAGTGCTAATCGCACAGCAAGTGGGGCTTTTGTGTGGGAAGGCCAAATTTCCCTCCTCAAGCTGCTTTGCAAATGCATTTTCATTTGGACTGGTGGAGCGAGCAAAGGATGAACTGTGAGTTTGGCTCAAAATTCCCCTTAAAATAGAATGACATCAGCTTTCAGTACAGTTTTCGAAAGGTGATTAATTTACAAAAAATGTTAATAATTTGCATATAAATTACCAGATGGATGTGTACAACACATAATAGTAGATAAAACACAGTTCTCATGTGTGTATGTGTGTATATAGACTTTTTATGAAGTGATTTGCACCAAACATTTAGACTAAGAATTGACAGCTCAATATGCAGCATGTTTTCCATTACAACAATGTCCACTAGATGTATCTGGGGCCATAAATCCACCAAAAATACCAGAAAGATTATTTCATATGCCTCAATGTCTTATTAACCTTGTCACTCTACTGTAACAATCATAGCCCTGCTTGTCATTTTGGGACTGTGAATGAATAGTCTGCAAGAAAAAAAAACATTGTTATGTTCTCCACTCCAGGCATTTGGGCCTGCAGGCTTGATGATGTCCTATCACAGTCCGAGACTTGTGCTTCTCATGTATGTCAGAAGGACGAGGAATACTCTCCCCACAGAACTGGTTGCACTGAAGATGAATGTCATCTTTCAGTGCTTTTGGCCTATAATGAGAAGTAGTAATGACTGTTTGACTCTGTTGTGTGTAAGTATGCAAGAGTGTGCGAGTGTGTGCTTGCACATGCAGCATATCCCTCTTCATGACCCTTAGCAGGTTCAAAGAGATTTGGCTAGTTAAATTATCACTGGGAATAAAATTGTTATTTTACCTTATAGACCAAGACAGCAGACCAACTAAATGCAATTGCATATTTCAATTTGAGTGGAAGTCAAAATGGGACCTTTATTAACACATCTGTGATGTAGTAGAATGAATAAATATTCTACCTGCTTTCCATGAGAAATGATGGTCTCTAGGATGTACGTTGTCTGAACGGACAGGAATGGTAAAGAGAGACAGGAGGAGGAAGAGGCTGAGGTAGTTCCCAGCTTGCCGTGTCCAGGCAATGACCCCAAAGTCATCTTTTAGAGTCATAGTCCAGCCCATTGCTTCCTCTCTTACTCCTGTGGGAGAAAAATGAAATTTATCATCAACACATTCATAAATATGATCAGACACCTGGGCCAGAGAAACCAGAGGAAGAGATTGTTAAAGCACTTAAAAAATGGGGAAAGCAGAGAATATCACATAGACACTTAGGCTGCTGTGTAAAAAATAAATAAATAAATAAATAAAAAATGTCCCACTGAAATTTCCAGCTCAGAAATATAATATTCAGGGTCACTTTCCAAAGTGCATCACAGTTTTTTACACATTGGTTGGTTGGATTACATTTGATTTTTGAAATTATTTTATTGTTGTTGTTGATTATGTGATAGCATCCTTTCTTCTCCACGTACATAGATCAAAAATAATTAGACAGAGAGGCATGGGTATATCAGCCTCCCAAGGTAAAAGCGGAAACAAGTACTGATGGAAGAGGAGACTTTAAGCTTGGAATCATACAGGGTATTAGTACCTTTTTATTGCAGCTCATTTATTCCTATCTCCTGCTACTGTGATTCATGTCCTAGGAGTGTTAAGGATTAGTCCTGGATTCACTAGGCCTCTAATTGTGTTGCACCAACAGCAAAATTAATGAATATGAAATTAAATCTGTAACACCTGATGCTTTGAGAGACTGGTGTTCATGACTGCAGTGATTCATTTTTCCAAAAACAAATTTTGCTACACCGTAGCACTTGGGTATTGGGAGATTTGTTTTTATTGACTTATCATCCCACGGAGCTTCCCTGCAGTTTTTTGACATTCTGCAATCATGGAACATGAGAGAAAAACAAAGTACAACTTTAGCCAAAAAAAATTTGTCTTAATTTCAAATACAGCTGATTTGGGCACCCATGGGAATGTGTTGCATATAAAAAATAGTAAAAACATTTCATGTTTATACAGGCTGGGAGATGATGTGGTGATTCACACATCCAGTACTGACATTACTGAGAATTGATTTTGGAGTTTATTTTATTTCAAAGTCAGATCTAACTGTCAGAAAATATATGTGATCTGTGCTACTGAGGTAAGCATTTTTCTAATCCACTGAATGCGGCCGCGAACAAGTTTTTAATTTTTCTTTTGACATTCCAGATCACTACAGCACAGACATTTTCTATATTTTGTCTTGATAATATATGATAGTAAGTATCATAGAGAGTATCTAATGGTAGATTAACTTCTGAGAGGCAGCAGCCATTTGAGATTTCAGATTATTTACACATGGTGTGCCTGTGAAAGCGCTGGCAGCTGAATTATTTTTGCTTGATTTCATTCAGGGAAATTAGATTTTGACTTTGCCGCTTTAGCTATGTTTTGGTGGGGGTAAAATTTGTTTAATGAGAAAGAAATGCTTGGATGGAGATGGCTTGGTGCCCAGAAGTGGGCTGCCAGATGCACAGTTTTTGATGGACTGTCCAATTCTCCTCTGGCTTTGATGTGTTATTCTATAGTCAAAATGGTTTGCTCTTTTTTGTGTTGGAGGGCTTCAGGCCCAAGGGTTTGGCAATTCAACGTATAACTATTGTTTGTATCTATTCTGAATACCAGTCCGTCTCATGGGGTTCTGTCAGCCCAAAAGAACAGCAAGTTCTGTCTTTCACTCTCGTTCTGTCTCTCTCGCCATCTCTTCTACTTTCTCCTTTAAATAACCCATCCACTCTGAAGATAATGTATTCACATTTTTTTATTAGAACTGCCTTTGTCTCACATTTTTTGATGGGTAGAAGATGTACTCTACTTGGATGAGTGAGCAGACCAGTCTGGCACTCACACAGCCATATGCCAATTAGACACCTCTGGTTGCTGATTACTAGCCATTCTCTTGAGCTCCACTGCTCTGGAAGCCATACCTGACTGCACCTATATTACATCCTCCCTCCAGCCACGCTAATTTGACTATGCACAGGACAAGCAGCACTCTCCATAGGCTGACAGACCATGTCACAACTGATTGGAAAACATGGTCTTGAACACAAACAAGGAATGAAAACAAGCATGACCCCAAGGCATGCCAGTTTTGTTTTTCAAAGTACAAAAAGACAGGCATTAGAGATTACCCTAGTGTCAGATATCTTTGCAAGATTTAACAGCAATTGTGCTCACACTTGTCCTCATCCAGCCTGTGCATCTCAGGATGAGGAGGAATAATACAGGCTATCCTGAAAATCTTAAAAAAGAAAAGCTCTTAAGCTGCTAAATATCTGGGTCAAAGGAATCATGCCAGGCTCTCAGTGGCCGCAGAAAACCTGGCAAACAGCAGCATGGCTCAGATGCTGGTGTGAGTCTTATTAGATACTCCACGATCTGATGGAATGCAATCTGCTCCTCTGTCTCCTGTGGTCCTTGTTTGGGGCCCACTCATTGAATTCAGAGAGAAAAACCCTGCAGCTAGCATAAGGGAGCAGATGAGCAACACTCTACAGCCCTCCCTTTCACAGGTGGTCACAATAATTAATGTTTGATTAGATGTTTCCAAATGAATGGCAAAAGCTAATTTGGTATGCCAAGGCTCTGAACAATCACCATGCGATCCTCCAGCCTCTCTTTAAATAAGCCAAACACCCTGTTCTGTCTGGAGTGAAAACAAAGGCATTTGATCCCAGTCTGTTTACCAGAGATGCCACCCTCTTCTCTGGATTTCCACATAATTATGTAGCCAACCAGCTCATTCTCGCTTGAGATTCTCAGCTTAAACTCCCATCTATATCCCTGCGCTCTTCTTTGTGTACTGCATCCAGTAGATTCAGGTTAACACAGCTGCAAGTATTTTTTCCACGTTGCAGCGCATGTAATTGTTTTTGATTGGGTTTGGCAATATGAAAACAGAAATCCATCCTCATCCAAAGAAGCTGATTTTTGCAGATGTTTTCCTTGGCAGAAATGACCATGACAGCATTGAAAGAATCATAAATGCAAACACATTTTTTTGTATTCCTTTGATCACAGGCTTATTTTAGCAGTTGCTTTCTTCTGTTTCTGTATATATTGGTATTTAAGAATATTGCACTACATTTGATTCTTTAACTCCTTTGACACCATGAGTTTTATTCTATTCAGAACTGTAACAAAGACAACTTCACTACTTTATTGCCTGAATGGATGGCGACAGCTCCATAATATAAAAATGTGTTTGTCATTTCCAAAGGGTTTAGCTTCTTTTGAATTTTCAATGCAACTGCAAAACAAATGGGCACCGCTGACTGAAAAATAGCTGAAAATAAATGCAATTCATTCCAATTTGGATCTTTCGTTGGTATAAATCTTATATATCCAATCCCAGCATTCAGTTCTTATTGAGTTGTAGAGGTCACTCCACCTTGAACATAAAAGATAATGTTGCAAGAAATATTGATAATGAACATCAGTCTTAATCTAGCAATAAAGTTCTGACAAACTCTGCACCCTTAAAATAAAGAAAACACAGAAATGGATAACTACCTTCATAAACAACTGCAATCTTAATTGCACACAATGCAATGTTTCTGACACTGCATGATTTGTAATGTAACTGTACCTGAGCAAGACGACTGTCAGTCATCCCTTTTGGTGATCTGGTTGGTACTGTAGCAGATGCTTTTTTTTTTTACTAGTCCTTCCACCGAAAACAGGAGCAGGGCAGAGGAGGGTCCAGAGATGTTAAGTCTGATAGGGACAGTAAATCACCTGCACCAAGCCTTCAACCTGAAGCATCATGCAGTGGCTTAATCCTGTGTGAATCAGTGTGTTGTGGGCTGGGACTGTGTCACACCTCCAGCAGCACTGAGTGGTATTAACTCCCTGGTGCTGGCTCTGTCAAGCACCCACCCACTGATGTTCCTACTCTGGTTGGCACAAGTCAGCCTGAGCTACTGTAAAGAATCTGAGGAAGACAAAAACAGACAAGAAAAAAAAAAGAGGCAATGATGTTCACATCTTTCAACTGCAATGTAAAATCTGACGCCTCATGCAATGACATTCTATCATATTTATTTCACATGATACACAGTTGATAGCTAGCGAGCTGCAAAAGGCAAGAAGTAATGAATAACAGTGTGAAAATGCAGGGAAGCTCTATAAAGATGCACGACATGAATGCGGTCTCCTTTTTTACACACTATCAGCAAATACTGGTCCAGAGGTATCACTTTGCTGTGATTTATAATCCACTCATCTGTTCTCTCTTATTCGTTCTACTCTTCATCTGAGCGCAAAGATCCCTGAGAAAGTTTCTGTGCATAAGAAAAAAGGATTATTATGTTTCCCAGTTTTCAGACCTACCGCTGTTATAGAGGGGAAGGGCAATGTCACTTGTGTATCATATTAGCAGGCGTTGTTTGTTGTTTGTAAATTCTACATAAAACTGCAAGGCTTACAGTGATTATTTGTCAGTCCCTGTGGGGACACTAAAGACAATAACAGTCGGTGAGTTGAAGAGTTGAGTTTTTGCTCTCCTATGATATTCATTGATAGCCTGTCAACCCTCCAACAAAGACCTATCTGAGAGCTCAACCAGATGAAAATTCAGTTCTATTAACATCTTCTGCCTTTGTCTCAGTGACTCCATGCTCTCTTACTGACCTTCCTGGACATGATCCTGAAAACCACAGATCATAATGACCCGATTTCCCATGGCCTTTAAGTGCTTTGCCTTGCCATTCCATTGTGGCTCAGATGAGCTTGTTTCTGCAGCTGCAGTTCTCCTCCAGCAGGCAACTAACTTAATAAAAGCCAACAAATAGGATTGAAGAAAGGTGTCCCCGGTAGATGGAGCAAAATCAACTGAAAACATTTCAATTTCAAGTATGGACAAACAATCAATTTATTCCTTACTCAATTTCAGTTTCTTTGTTTATAGTCAAGTTTATCATTTTATCGTTTTCTTACTGCTCGAAAATTTCTGCCTTGAGTTGATAATGCAGTAATTATTGCTGTGCACTTAAAAACAAGCAATATATCTCAAATGTGGGACCTTTTATGCCATAGTGATGTGGCTTTAGTCAGTCAGTCCACCACTTTTGTCCACAATGAAAATTAACAATTAGTCTGCTCAAAGAACTGCCTGAAATTTGATACAGACATCATCAGTCCTCAGATGATTAATCTTGGTGACTTTTTCTCTAGCGCCACAATAAGATCAAAATTTTGTCTTTTAGTTAAATGTCTCATCAACTTTTGGATAGAATGACATGTAATTTAGTATAGACATTTACATCACACTTGAATAAATTGTGACAATCCCATCAGTGTCTTAACTTTTTCTCTAGCTCGATCATTAGTACATTTCTTATCAGCCACAGCTACACTTTGGGTTTGGTAATTACAACAAGTAATTAAAATAAGTGAGTATCTGTTTTAGCTTAAATAAGTAAAGTAGTTCATATGATGATTATATTACATTACCTTAAGCTCCCATATCAATTTGACACTGGGATGGTGTAGTCTCTACAGAAGTCTCTGCTTAACATCTTCCACCTTTAAGTTAAACACAAAGGCAGAAGTGTTTTCCATCCTCTCTCCTGACAACAGTTGCTTCCAACCTTAAATGTGCTTTATGCTTTTCACCTCCCTTCATGAGCTTACCTCACCTGGTTTGGCACTATTCTCCAGAATGTCTACAATGTAAGTATGTGTGTGTGTTTATCTAAATTACATCCATAGTTTCTGGCCATATACCCCATTTTGTGGTGTGTCTAGCCTGCCATTGTCAACCATCTCAGAGTACCGTAATTGTAAGAAGAATCTTACAAAGTGAGAGACATCAAATTTATACAAAACAACCTGACAAAATATGAACATTGCACAACTTGTATTCTTATGTTCAAAAGTTGCTAATATGACAACATCTACTATTAC
>VVAS01079657.1:0-10329 GCA_015103295.1 Ptychochromis oligacanthus
GTACACATACAAGCTTGCTCTCTGTATGCAAGCCAGCATTGGCTACCAGCATATATATTGTATACCTGATTCATTTCAGTTTTATTTATATAGCGCCAATGCACAACCTGAGTATCAAGTAAATGACAAAGTTGATTTGAAACGTACCAGATACATGCAGCATAGCCAAGTTACAGCTGGCTGGCTGAGTACACCTTTCTTGTGTTGCTCTTGGCTTTTACTGTAGAAAGCAATCATTAGTTATATGCCTTTGCTTTGTACCATTACATGTTTTCTTAAAATTACTTTTGTTTGACAATACATAAGGTAGTATCATTTCCATTCAGATCTGATTTTGCTAGCAATAAGAGCATAGATATATACACATATGTGCCTCATCAGTGGTTTTGAGATGCATCTCAGGTGCCATCTTACTTGGTCTGACTGTAGGATCTGCTCTGCTCATATATAAATTACCAAACTGTAACATTTTCATTAAACTAATGGCTTCCAGAGAGGGATATGATGAGGCACCAGTGTCCTACAACTTCTTATTGTAATTTGTAATTACCTGGGACTGAGTGGCTGAGTGGCAAGACCTGAGCAGCCAGCACGGGTGTGTCAGTGCACTTAATGAGCAGGGTTACTGTTGTGAAGGGGCATGTTTTAAACCAAACCACAATCTTTTGCTAGTGATAACAAAGTTCTTTTTAGTGTCTCAACCTAAACATATAGTTTTTAGTGTCTAAAACTAAGCAAGTTCTTTCAGTGCATAAAGGCACCTTTGTTTAGGTAGGTTAAATTGAGGCCCCTAAGCGAAGTGCAAAATGCAGAGGTCCCAGCATGATGAAAACGAGGCCAATAAACCTCCCAGTGTGGACTCTGTAGGTCCATAGGTCTCTAAAATGGGACTGCTATCTGTCAGCAACCCGAACTGGTGCATCAGAGTATCAACAAAAAAAGGCCACTTTGTGCATAATGGAGAGATGCAGAAGCCATTTGACAAAACAGATTAGATTATTAGATTTAGGGGTGGCTGTGGCTCAGGAGGTAGAGCAGGTCATCTACTAATCGGAAGGTTGGTGGTTCGATTTCTGGCTATTCCAGTCTGCTCCGGTCTGCATGCCAAAGTATCCTTGGGCAAGATACTGAACCCCGAGTTGCTCCCGATGCGTTCATCAGAGTGTGAATGTGTGTGAATGTTAGATAGAAAGCACTTGCGTGTAGAAAAAAGTGCTTGTAAGAATGTGTGTGACTGGGTGAATGAGGCTTGTGGTATTTACCATTCACTCAAGTTATGCACTGTTAAAATTTTTCAAAGTTGATAGCTTCTCACACAACATATTGACATGAAGAAAAATTATTATACTTAAGTGATCTTCATACATATATTTTCTCAATGTTATAGTCATATAATAAAAAGATATTCTCAGTAATTACGAGCCTTCTATAAAAGATTTGTCAAGAAAAAAATCTGAATGCTCAAAAAATTGTAAAAAACAAAAAGTCTGCAGAGGGGAAAAAATTTGCTTATCACATCTCAGCCTGCAAAAGAAGTAGGAATATAAGTATTAACTTCTTGTTATCTTCTTTGGACATACAAACATTCAGTTTGTATGTCCAAAAAAGCATTAGACACAGCATTTAAAAACTGGTAGAGGAAATGCAAATGTGTTACAATTTGGAGGGTATTTGCATTCATATATCAAACAATTTATATTTGATGATAACCAAAACCTGTGAACTTCATCACTAGGACCATCTTCGTATCATTAACACAAACTCATTTAAAATTGTAGTATTTACTGGAAAATAATACTGTGTTACACAGGTAAACCCAGTTTTGCCTTTTGATTGTGTCTCACCCATTACATGTTGTCACATAATTAGATGTGCCCTTTCAAAGTTGTGATAACTTGAATTTTGCTCTGATAATGGTATTAAAGGTAAGTTTCCATACTTGTGAGTAGTTTGTAACTGCTTTTAGAAAAAGGTTCTTAGCCTTTTGAAAGTGCATTTCAGGGCTGCCGTGCTGCTACAATCAATGTGTCATGCTCTGTAAGGGTGTACACAAAAATAGCCTAATCCTGTACTTATAAGTCCCCACATCATGAGTCATACTTGTGCTAGTGTTGTAATCTCAGTCAACTGTGTCCCTCTGGTGCTGTGAAAAGGATGACCACGTGTTAAACGTTACGTGCAACTCGACAGCATTTTTATTCATTTATATCCAAATGTGATTGCCAGACAGAACAGCAGTTCAAGTGTCAGTTTTAACAGTAATTCCATTAGGAAAAGAGAAAACATGAGTGTACAAAGACCCTCCCAAAAGACCATTTAAAAAAAAAACCCCAAAAAACCCTTGAGCTTCCATTTATGATTAGAAGAGGCTTAGAAAATTAAAATGGAGTATTTGTTTGATGCTAAAGCTTTAACCTGCACTGTATTTATCTAGTATATAATAAGAGCATTAAAAACACAAGTACTGATGTAAAATATTTTTTACATACGAATAAATATAGCAAAACAATTAAGAGTTACGGAAAAGGGATGAATAGCTCATTTCACGTGAGTAGTCTTGCAAGGCCAAATTGCCAAGTCCACATGACACAATCAGCAGTCTGATACAAGACTGTAACCCTAACCTTCTAACCCTAACCCTAATGTCATGGCTACTACATGCAAGAAGGGATCAGGCAATCAGCATACTGACCACCAAAATGAATGCTGCAAGAACTGAAAAAATATATGAAAATGCCACATTGTTATATTTTTAATGACTCTTAGTATATCAAAATACAGATTCAGATTACCTCTCAGCTTAAGTAACTTTCTCCACATTGTCCCACATAAACATACTCTTTGTCTCGTGACTTTTTTTTTTTTTTTTGGTATTAGGGCCCTGTACTATGAAGCAAGTTCAACATATCCAGGGTATCTTTCTATTGTCTGGTTTCACTTACCCTAACATCGGCATTTAGGCTAAGTGGTCACATGGAGGTGGTTATCAACTCAGTAAGTTAACCCAGGGTTTCCTAATCTAGCTATGTTCACGTGACATAGGTGGCATTGTAAGTATCTGACCAATCACAATCATGGATAAGTGTACTGGCAGCAGAGCAGCTCATTTTTACAAAGAAAGAAAAATCTATAACAAAATATAGGAAGAGGTTAGAAACATAATACAGCCTAAAAGCAACACAGTTGCTACAGACAAAGCAGCAGAGTGTGAGTATGTGTGTGAGCCTAGTTTATGGTCACCGCTTTTGTTATGTCAATCCTCAACAGTGACATAATGACAGTCCCGTCACCATTAGGGCATTGGGAAAGCTGAATAACTGTCAAAGGACACATGGTGAAAAGATATCAAAAGATATTTCCAGTTCTCTATCAGCCTGATAGATAAATAAGTGGAAAATGAATGCTTTAAATTTATATTACCTGATACCAAAGAGAAAGGTTTACCATCAGAGAAAATACGGGTTCTCACTAGAGTCCGACCTAGTATATATTGGCCTGATATTAGCTATTTGCCAATATATCAGTATTGGCAAATAATTTTCATTCATCAGCTGATCTTCTAAGTAAGAACTCATAAATAACTACACATAATAAATGTTAGGGAAATCTGTTTTGTGTGCCTGAAAGAAAAAAAAATCCGTCAATATATTGGATTTTTAAATCGCCAAATATCGGTATCGGTCTTAAAAATCATATATCGGTCCGGTTCTAGTTCTCACAACTCACAAAAGACTACATTCATGCTAACTACATGTACGAATTAAAGGAATGCAAGCTTTTGAACAGGGATCGTCTCTGTGTCATTATTGCTATGTTTTGTTTGACTTTGCAGTCCTTTGTGTGTTAATTTGAATCCCAGTAGAAATAAAAGAAATGTGTTTGCCAGATCACTCCAGTGCTTTCTAAGAATGGTATATATCCTACAATGTATGTAAACTTATAAGAACTGCATATTGTACAGAGTACTCGCTGTTAGCTGATTGTCAGATTCCTTTTAATAAAGCACAAAGCAGAGTCGTTACAAGCAAGATAAAACACCTTTAATGCGGCACACGACTGGACACAAAGTTTATTTTCACATAAAGGTTCACAAATGATTTATTACATTCTAAAGGCTACTTTACATAGTTTAGATTTATTTGGAAAATATACAATTTAAAATAGATTCTTGCAGTGTGATCCGATTTGCTCATAAGCACTTGAGGAGGAAGAAGTTGCAGAAAGCTCCTCGGGGGCAGTCGCACATCTTCCCAATGCGAGATCCTTTCCTGATGGCACAGTGCTCCCCGAGATCACACTACGAACACAAAATTACAATTTAAACTCAAACTCTGGACTTCATGAAACGACAGATAAAATTCCTTCACAAAGTATTCACACTAGGGCAGTTAGATTTTCACTAAACGATTATCCCAGTTACTATAAAATAATAACTATTCCAATGTCTAAAAAAGTTTTAAAGAGGATTAGCAATAATGCTATCAGTCAAAATCATCTATGGGTTTGCTGAATGTCTTTTTAGGAAATTAATGAGGTGGTAACTATAACTACAAGTGCATACAAAAACACGTTATTTACATTATTACCATATGTGCATTATTGACATTTCATTTTTGATCACACACTCAGACCCTATCACTTTATACTTACACTGAGTGGTAGATTTAATTGCCCGTTGATCTAACCTCCCTCTTACCCACAGTAATAAAGTGGAAACATGGTTTTTGAAATTTTTGCGAAATTATTTAAAATCACAAGATTGATCTCATTGAAGTTTTTTAGATCCTTTGCTGTGGCTCCAAACTGTGCCTATCAGTGGCAACAACAAGCACTTTTACTTTGGGACTATACTGCAAAGTTTTATGATTGGCATAATATAGGTACAGTGTTATCGCTGAGTACTGAACCAGTTCCAAACATTTTTGTGCCATTTTAATTTCTGTTTTGCTTTGTTGATTTTTCAAATAATTTGCTTGTTATATATATTTTTATTTATATTTATACCTATTTTACTTTATTGTATGTATTCTGATTTTAGATTAGTTTTGAGCTTATTAAACTATTTTGCGTCATATTGTATTTTATTCTTTTGAGCTATATATGCCATTCTACTTATTTAAGCTATTTGTTATATTTGTATAAAATGGATGGATGGATGGATGGATGGATTATTATTATTTTTACTGTTATAGCAAAATAATTTCACAAATCTAGGATAATGAAAGTATATCTCATCTTATCATAATATTTTAGACCCTAAAGCCTGGAAAATATGGCCCAGGTTTAACAATACTACAGTTTGAACTAAACAGTAAACTGTTGGAAGTTGTGCTTGATGTTTTACCAAGAAGCCTCTTGCTGTTGCTGCTTTTGCTCATATTTTATAAAAATATGAGCAAATACCCAATGATGTTGTTGGTTCCCACTTTGGGACGAGCAGTTTTGTATTCATCATCTGCTAATACCATCACTACAATGACGTTATGGGTAATTAAATGTAGAGGTAGAAAAAGGCACATAATAAAATGTGAAAAAATGGAAGACTTTATCAATTAAACATCTGAATTAAATTGGGCGGCTGTGGCTCAGGAGGAGGCTTGTCTGCTAGCTGGCTAGTCTCCATGTTTAAGTATTATTGAGCATGATACTGAACATCAGAGTGTGAGTGCGTGTGTGAATGTTAGGAAACGCTTAGATTTAGAAAAAAGTCCAGTTATTTATTTTAGGGTCTTTACCCTAACATATAAAGCACCATGAGGGGACTGTTGTTGTGATTTGGTGCTATATAAATAAAACTGAATTGAATTGAATTGTATAAATGTGTGTGTGAATGGGTGAATGAGGCATGTAGTAAGAAAGCGCTTTGAGTGCTCAAAACTGAGTAGAAAGCACTATGTAATTACAGTCCATTTACCAAATACTGCACCCAGTAATTTTGGGTGCAGTATTGATATATATATATATATATATATATATATTGATTATAATACAGTACATATTTAAATGTTGTACTTCAGGATACAAAGTACAGCCTGACCAATATATCGGCTAATATTAGTTTTTGCCAGTATGTTGGTATTTGTATTTATAACGGCCAATAAATGAAAATGAAGAAAGTAAAGAAGAGATGGGAGAAACACCCTTCAGCCATGTTATGAGTGTTGACGTTCTTCTCTGTTGGCAATACATTTTTGGAATGCCTCAAACACAACAACCAGCTGATCTGAGCAGAGTCAGGCAGAGCGTAAACAAGTAATCCATGATTTGTTGTGAAAATATAACAAGATTATTTTTAAACTGCATTGTCATATTATCTTAATAAGGACTGCCCTACAGACTGCAGTACAAACTACATAAAAAGGACCTCCCAGATACATCAGTGAATAAATCTGAGCTGCACAAATGAATTCCAGCAATGGAGAATAACTGAATACTCAAGTATTGTAAATTAAGTGGAACTCTGGGGAACTTGACACCTCCTGGTGCCAAACAGATGTTGCTGCAGACCATCAGTGCTGATTTTTGTCCACTAATTGACTAGGACAGAAAAAAACAGGTAAAACACTCACTGATCACTTTTATCAGTTTTCACAAGTAACAATAACTATGTCTCAGAAGTACTAAAAAAAACAATCGGACTGTCATGACTGTGGACACCCTGGTAAGTAATCCAGTAATTTTTCGACAAAAGCAAAGACAGGTCAAAGTAAAAAAAATCAAATAATTTGTGTCAGATAAAATGTGTTTACTTTTCCTTCCTCTCCCAACAAACATTACTCACTAGAGGAGCCCTCAAGTTATCTGATGAGCACTTGAAAGGCCCTTACCCCCAAGCTGGAAATCGCTGAACTAAAAAAAAGTACTTCTATTCGCTAGTCAAGTATCAACCAATATTCTGTCATCTGACTTTGACTATTGTCATAGTTGCAGTTTATTTTTTCAGTTGATCAGTTGATAAATAAATTACACAGCAGTTAACTAGTTAGTTTTGCAATTTATATGTTAGTTAACACTAACATATAAATTGCAGAAGTTATTTTTGATATTTCTTTCCTCTCCACTAATCATTTATCAGTTGTCACCCCCATACATTTATGTCATGACTGAAATGTACACGTATACCTCATTTCCACCAGCATGGTGCTGGTGTGGAGCCAGTTCTACCTCAGTACCTTTTGAGAACCAGCCCATCTTTCAACACTTTTGATAACCAAATGTTACATAGTGGAAGGGTACATTTTTGGGGAGAAAATTATAGCAGACGTACTATGTGAGCTTTTATTATTGGCCATTATTTTTCAGTTGATGAAATGGTCAATAAATTGCTACAAACTTCAGCGTGCTCTTGATCCTGGTGCCAGCTTTGAACTGGAGTTGATTGTTGGGATTATATTCACCAGCATACATGCACATGTACAGCTGTCAACACCACGCATGAGCAGTCGATGCTAATATGCTTTTTTATGCCTGCTTGCAGTCCTTCTGAAGGAGGCATTCATAGCTGGTCCATCGTAGCTATGAATGGATGGCACGTGGATATCCACACAGAGAATCACGTTCACTCTCTGATGAGCATATTTTCCCACAGGGAAGGATAACATACCTTAAATTAAATCATTAAAATAGAAACATACTGCGTTACTATTTTGAGCTTTGATGCAGAGTCACTGTTTTTGATCTCACGTTCATTACATTTTGCTGTTATATTTCTTATATTTCTATATTTGAGTACTTCTTTGAATACAGGACTTTTAAGTTAAGCTTTAGACTTTTCTTAATTTTTTCAGAGAAGTTGTGAATGTTTTAATCAGCCATTTTTCACCACACTTCTGTAACAGTGTCAGTGACTCACAGAGGGGACCTGTCCATACTTCTTCTCCCAGGGGTTAATCCTCTTGGTCTGCAGTCTCTCCAGCACTTCATGCAGTGCTCCGAGCTGAGAAAAACAAAAAAACAACAGACATGACGCTGACATGCGAGTGCTCAAAATTAGACCTGTAAAAATGCAAGGAGTCTTTGGTGCACAAGAGTCACTGTCATCCAGCCATTCAGTCATCATCTGTGCAACAGCATCACTGCATCTATCATGGACTAAAGCTGTGACGATCGATTGCCCAGTAATAATAATAATAATTAAAAAAAATCTTATTAACTGAACTGAAGCAAAAGAAAACAAACACAAAAAAATGTTGCTCCAGCTTAACACATTGAAATACTTTCTCTCCCTGTATCTCTTTAGAACATATTTCAAACAAAACAAGTCTTTCAATTGAGCAAATAATCACCTGATTAATTTAAAAAAATGAAAATAATTACATCTAACACAGACAATATTATGGAAAGGGACATCAGACTTTAAAATGTGGTAACACCTTTGTAATAATCTCCTAAATTCATATTCAAAGCATTCATATAGTCTGAATGAAATAAATATGCAAATATTACTCACTCATTGGACTGGCATTTATATAGAGCTTTTCAAGACGTGTTAATCACTCAAAGCATGTTAGACTACAAGCCACATTTAACCATACATAGAGTGCTTTACTCTACACACTTCAAGCACTTTATCTACCTCATATCAGTGGCCAATTTTGAATAAACAGTTAACCTAACATGCATATCTATGGACTGTGAAATGAAGCTGGAGGACCGGCACAGGGAAACATGCAAACTCCAGGAGATTTGAACCAGTGAGGGGATAGATCTAACGACTGCACCACTGTGCTGGACTATCACTCAAGAATATGGAACCTGACAAATTTATCAGTTTAGCTTCCAAGCAACGCATGAACTTTACATACATAACTTTACATATTATTGAATATCCTGTTGTTTATTTATTGCTTAATTAATTGCATGTCAAATAGTTTTAAAAAAAAAATCATCGTTTTTTTTCATGGTGAAAATATCTTCTTCCATCTGAGCAATCAAATCAGTCAAACAAGAAAAATCCACAAATCTTCACACTAAACAGTAATATAAATAAATTGCTGTACCTCTAACATAGATATCTGCCGCTAATTATCATTATCATTGTTTACAAAATTCGTTCAAAAAAGCTGGCACAATGGAAATTTGACAGCAGAATGAAGGCTTTTACTTTGATACTGCAGGTTCAGTTCCACTTAACACCTTTGACCAAAGAAATTTGAAAGAGGTACTTTAAATTGTTGACACACTGTTGTGTTTGTTTTTGCTTCTCCCACAGTGAATGTGCCATAAAGGTTTAACTGCAAATAAACAACATGTTGTATTTATTTAATATATATAAAGGTCATGAATTAAACAAACAAAAAAATGCAAAAAGGTAGTTTTACTTTTATTCAAGTAAAGCATGTGGACCCCTTTTCCACTAGAGAAATATTTGTTAGTCATAATATATTAGATATTCTAAATATTCCATATTTATTTATTTACTTATTTCCAACTATATAATCACATTATTATTATTATTATTACTACTACTGTAGTCTTGTTTGCTTTCGCAGACTCGGATTTACCAGTCTGTTGGAGTTGTGGTAGTCCTGCACTTCTCTCTCGTCCCTCTCGGCTTCCGTCTTTCCCGCCGGACACAGCGCAGACAGCAGCACGGCGCACAGCACAGCTCGCGCCCACATGTTGAAGAAACAACAACAGACCGCAATGTTAAATGTCCCAGACCCGCAGCTGCGTCCTCCTTCCGCCAGGCGTGTCTCACGCGCTCTCTGCATGCTCCGCACAGCGCGGGACCTTTGGAAAAACAGCCCCGCCCCTTCCAACAGCTTGTGAAGGCGTCACAGGGATGACATGGAGCGTCTCCCAATGAGCTAAAGTGAGGCAGGGGTTATGTATAAATACCATGACTGTTTATGTTTTGTTACTTTCAGCAGTGTTTTAACACAACAGCACTGAAATATATAGTAGGTATAAAGTCATACACATCACTGATGACATAAGGTGCCCCACTTCTTCCTTTGCAGTGAAAAAACCCCAAAACAAACCAAAAAACAAAACAACCCGGAACAAACAAACAAACAAACAAAAAACCAGTATAAAAGATGGACGTAGATTCTGGACAGGGGTATAGCATAGAACTGTGGGCACTGAAGATAAGCAGTCTCTGTGGGGCCCCATTTCTTTTTGTTTTTCTTCCTTTTTTTCTGATATTAGCCCCTTAACCTGCTTACAGCCTCATACTGTTTTCAGCCTTTTGGTGCCAAGGCACATCAGAGGTCAAACCAGATCATCAAGGCACACCATGATAATTGTAAATAAAGTAATTATTTTGATAATTGTGAAAGTTTAAGTAAGTGTCCAAACTTATTTGTGTTTATGAAACTGTAAAAG
>VVAS01079718.1:1755-13398 GCA_015103295.1 Ptychochromis oligacanthus
CAGTTTTTCTTTTCTTTTCTCGTGGTTAGAGTGTGGTTTTTTTTCACCTTGTCTTCTGTGCATCTCTGTCGGCGTGTCTTTGTTTTTGTGTACTACCTGCTGTTTTATTTTGAGAATCACTTCCTTTGTGCATCTTCATTTTGCTTTCTATCTTTGCCATCCCTCTGATATACTATATACTTGAACCTAATTGTTTTCCTTTTCATTTTTTCAACCTGCCTGTGTGCAACATTGTTGCCCTTACATACTTTTTGGGTCAAATTTAACCCAACTTGACATTTGACAGCAATAAAGAAATAGAGTTCAAGGTGGAGCTTGACATTGTCACAAGAACCGTCCGTGTTCCCACCACATTTGCCCAGGATCCTGCGGAGACAGGCACCTGTTGGACTTTGAAGGGTCATGGGGGGATGTAAATAGTGATACAATGCAACAACAGCACTACTGCACTCTGAAACATGTTATTTCCTATGGCTTGCGCCCTGCTGGAAGAGTTTGCCACTGCACTGAGCAAAGTGCAACACAAGTGCGCTGTCGGGCAACACTTGTGCATTGTGTCCATAGTGTACCGTAGTAATGTATTTTCATGTGACCAATAGAAACAAATACTGACAGGGAGCAGTAGTAGTAGTAGTAGTAAACATAAAGACCATGAGGTACAACAGGTACAACAAAATGACAAACACTGCCGTGAAAAACTATTTGCCCCCTTCATGATAGTTTTTTGCATATTTGTCACACTTATATGTTTCAGTCTTGGGTGTGGCTAGTGAAATTGAACTCAGCTTTCCAAAAATTGTGGTTAATCACAGTTACCTCATGATTTAACAAGGGGGTGGGGTGGGAGAATTACTTTTTCACATAGGGCCAGGTAGGTTTGGATAGATGTTTTCCCTTAACAAATGAAATCACCATTTATTATGGGAAATGATTATTTCATTTATTTGTGTAATAAATGATTAATCATCATTTATTACAGAAAATGCATTTAAAAACTGCATTTTGTATTTACTCGGATTATCTTTGTCTAATATTAAAATTTGTTTGATAATCTGAAACATGTAAGTGTGACAAATAAGCAAAAAAATAAGAAATCGGGAAATACTTTTTCATGGCACTGTAATAAATCTCAAGATCAAGAATGTTCTTGACATTTTCATTTCCAATAAAATATATTTAAATCATTATGGCTGTTATGTTTTCATGTCTTTGGTAAAACAGGACATGATGTGAAAGTTGATGTTTTTGTACAAAAAATGTGTTGTAAAACCTAAAAAATGCACTTTTCCAGCTCTCTGTCACATTAATTAAGGATTAATCATCCATTTACTATTGTCTGATAGCCTATTTATATATCCTAAATAGATGTGTAGTTAAAAATTTGGTAGACTCTGCTTATGAGGGAATCTGTGCCAAACCAAATATGCAGATCAATCTGCAGGAAAGGTAGCAGCCAAAAGTTGTAATGGGAAGGTTTTTTGTTACTGACTAGATTATATTTTGTCTACTCAACAAGAATTTAAGTCAATGACAACAGTCAAAAGTTGCACACACAGGTATAGCATACTACAAGTAAATGTATAATCCAAACTGACAATGGGTGTAACCTCAAGGAACAACTGAGTCATATTGTTTGTTGCCAATTTCATCTGAACTTTTTACCTTTATAAAACAACTTGGTAACTTTTCTTTCCTGACAAGAGTAATCTACATTTTTTAGTTACCAGCAGGGACAAAAAATCCCTGTTCACCTGGAGAGAAACACTCGTGTGACATTCCATTTAAGATTAATTTAGCAGAGGTCCAACCAAAGGTAACTTGTTAGACATTTCAGCTGTTCCCAGAATGCTGTGATTAAACTACAAAGGGGACACAAATCCATTATGCTAGAATCTGTTATACCATCTCACATTTTCCATACTATATTTGTCCTTGTTTGTGACAGACAACAATAACATAAGAAGTTCCTTTGTGACTTTAGTGGGGGGCAAAATTTCATGATGACTATGAAGAAGCTGACAGTGGTACACTGTTTACAGTATTTTTTAAATCAAAATAATTTGTTTTCAGTCCCATTTGCTTATAAATCATTGCATTAAGTGAGAACAAGCAACATACAGCAATAGTACATGTACATAACACAGTTAATTTAGATCAAAATAATAATACAGGTAAACAAACCACTATTCTCATTTCTCCTCTTGTAAGTCCACAACTCTTTTCCTTTACTCCACTTACATATTAGTCCCTCACTGAGATGGGGCAGTGGAGGCAACACACATTCACCAAAATGAGACATCCTTGCTTTTGGAGCTGGCAGTCATTCAAACCAACGTTAGTTCAATATGATGTAATGCACAGTTGCATCATCATCTGTCAATCGTTTGTCTACTATAGCCTATCACAGTATTGAATGATCTTTGTTAGATGAGCGTAACAATATTCATGACAACCTATTTACTGTTTTGGCACAACATGGCAAAAATGTACAGATATACGTACAGTTGTATTTCCTTATGACAAACAGTAAAGGGCAAGGTGTTTAATTGTGCAGTTAAATTGAATTGGTTAGCTTAAATAACCAGTTCAATTTAACACACGCATTTGCTCCTGCTCTCACTGTAGTTTGGATATTTCATCTTTCCATCACGCATCTTTTATATGGCTTTTGCAATGGATGCAACTGTGCACCCTTGCTTACATCTCTCACTTTACATCCTTTCTGTACACAGAACAGAGAAATGACAAAAGCCTGATGAGTTCTAGGCTCTACATGAGACGGAAAGTGGCAGATCATTATTTAAGGATGTTGGTATAGTTCAGCATCTGCACTGTTGTTTTGGTTTGTTTGTTCACTGACCTCTAGATGTTACAGTATGTGGGACACGTAGAGGAGTGTGTCAACAGGAGGAGAAAGTTGATTCAGTGTTGGTCATGTCGATACCCTCCCCTGGGTAATAGCCATACGATTCAGAGAATATGAGGGTGGGATGAAGGAGAGGGAAAGGGACAGGATGGAGAGAGCTAAGAGAGGACATCAAGAAATAGATGGAGAGAAAGAGGGAAAGAACTCAGGCCTCAATGCTATTTGATGAAGATGAAGTGAAGTGTTAAAAATCAATAATGTGCTCGATATGTCCTCAGAAAGGTTTGACCACTGGGTCCCCAACCAAAGGATTCATTTGAGATGCGGGTTGAATATATTGGGAGACTTTCCAAAGCTTCAGTCAATTTTAGTGTTGCTCTGGCAGCAACCAAGTGAAATGACTGATAAACCTGAACAAGATACAATCAAATCTGGTGTGAAAGTCTAAATGTGCAGAATAAAATGGCATTTTCATGGTATGAATGAAACTAAAAATTGCAGAGCACCAGACAACTACAGCTACATACCTGGACACACTTGACCGTACAATAGAGCAAATGTTTATAACCATTTGAACTAAATGAAAATGAAAATGAAAATGAAGCTGTACCTTGAAATTAAGAGATTTAATCAGAACCAAAATGTAAAGTCATACACACATTCTGCTCTCTTAAATCACAATTTATTTGGTTAATCAGCAGCTGAAGTTGCTGAATAAAGGGCATCGGTCATTACAACAGCTATAGTTGGCATTTTGATCGAGCCAAAAGGATCGAGCCACTTCTCACAAATGATGCCTTTGATGTTACATTAATATTGTTGTTGTCCCCTTGACAAATAGAATATATCACAGAGAAATGCATCATCTACGAAGGTGTTATATCTCAATGGACTGGTGGGACAGCCTCAAAAGAAAGTCATTGGACTGTGGCCATGTAAAAAGGATACTGATCTGAATAGAGGAGGTTGAAAATAAGATAATAATTGCTAAGTATAAAGGTTATAAAAGACGGGACCCAAGCTGAGATAAGCTCATGTGATGTTGTGGGAGTGTCACGGGGGGTAACCCTTGCCCTCTAGAGGACTAAGTGTGCACATGGCCAGCAACACACTAAAATGGCAACTTCCATTATTCTATTCCATCTAGCCGGCAAAATAAAGTTGTTATTGTTTTAGTTGTGAACGTTGGCCAATGCTGCTGTGGACCATTCCTTCACTGGTTTGTTTAAGTCTTAGCTATAAGATACATACTTCTGGTGATTTGCTTAAGCACTAAAATCGTCATCATTTTCATACTATAAAATAACTACACAGTGGGCCCACACATTCAAAACCATTTATTATTGCAAATAAGAGAATTCCTGCCTCCAAGTTTGCTTCCTCCACTGCATCTGTAGCCCTCATACAGGGAGATAAAGTGGAAATGATAGTTTGCATTTGTGTATGTATTTATGTGTCAGTATGTATGTGTAGATCTGATGCATCACACAACAACATTTATTTTAATGAAGAGAGAAAGCCTGTAGAGAATAGCTTAGAAGTCGTAAGACACTTGAGGCCTACAAAGAATGAGTTACATGCATAATTAGACTAAATTCTGCACTAGTGTATATGAAAAATGAAAACATTTTTAATTGGTTAAAGGTAGTTTTCACCACTTTTGTAGTGTTGGACTCTGCATCTCATCTGATACAGTTAATATCCACCAGTGATAAAAAGTAAAAAAATAAATTAGACTTATCTCATTACAGATTTTCTCAGACTACAGACCTTGGTTGGGATGTTAAATGTTAAAGTTCAGTAGAATTAGAAAAAAGACTGATTAAGTTTAGCTTGTTTTTTAAGGGTTGCCAAGAGAAAGCCTCTTCTCTCTAAAAATAATGTGGCAGCACAGCTTATGCTTGTAAAGTTGCATCTCAACAAACCACACGACTTCTGGAAAAATGTCCTTTGGACAGACAACACCAAAGTGGAGATGTTTGGCTATGATGCAGAGCGTTATGTTTGGCAAAAACCAAACACAGCATATCAGCACAAACACCTCATACCAAATGTCAAGTATAGTTGTGTGTGAGGCCATCTCTCTGACATTCTTTCATTCTACATGCATTTATGGCACTATTTCATGTCATTAACTCTCTATCCATAACTAGTCTTTTTTTTTCCCTGACTGTCCTTGTTTTTCCCATATCTTTCTGCAAGTATCTATGGCTCTGGAGCTTCATGACTCTGATCGGCAATACTGGCCTCACAAACCTGCCAAGATTTTATTGTTTGTTGTCTCTCTATTAGTCTGTTGATTTGAGTACACATAATTTTCAGTCCTATACATCCATTCAATTTCCTCTGCTTATCTGCAGGGTCATGGTGGGGCTGAAGCCTATCCCAGCTGTGTTAGGGCAAAGGGCATGGTACACTCTGGACAGGTTGGCAGTCTATTGCAGGTCTAACACAGTGAGACAGACAACCATTCACCCTCACATTCACACCTACTGTCAGTTTAGAATCGCCAGTTAACCTAACATGCATGTCTTTGGACAGTGGGAGGAAGCAGGAGTACCTGAGAGAACCCACACAGACATGGGGAGAATATGCACACTTCACAAAGAAAGGCTGACCTGGTTTCAAACCCAGGACTTTGTTGCTGTGAGGCGACAGTGCTAACCACCGCACCACCATGCAGCCCATAATTTTAATTCACATAGCTAAAATTTCAAGAAACACTGGAAAAAAAATTACACATAGGAAAAATAGCACTTAATGACTATGTTATGCTTACGCAAAGGTTAGCTTAACCCTGTGAAAATGCTTTACTGTAAGATGTCTTCCCTCGAAATTAAAGAAAGTGACTTCCTCTCCAGAATAACATTTCAAACCATGATACATGAGTCCAGGAGAGCCTTCAATTAATTTTCCATGCCAAGAAACATGAAGGTGCCATATCCTTGGTACATTAAGCGGAACTAAATGAAATAATGCAGACATTATGGTTCATTGCAACAACTAGGTTCCATATCACCTGCAATCTATTCTGGCTAATCAATCTGCCAGCAACGCCACAAGATTAATTATCCTGGTCTGGATCTCCCACTATCAAGCCCAAACTCCTTTCCTAGTCTGTTCTACTTCTATATATTTACACTATACCTGCTGATACATTTTTTTTCAGTAATTAGTACCAAGAATAAAACTGTCATTTCTGGAATCATAATGCATTTTTTTCATACACCATTTTTTATTTGCATCTTTTGGACAACATTTCATAAATGTCAACTACAATAGACTGAGCAATTTCGTAGCACTGAAACATTATCCAGCAAACATTATCCAGTTTCATCATTGTGGGCAGGCCCCAGTGGGCTAAGACCCCATCTCTGAGTGTTGTGCCAAACCAAACAAAAGAAACAACACTCTTGATACAGGTTATAATCACTGCCCAAGATCTAATGTATATCAATACAAAATTCTTGTGTCTTGTTACTCTAGGCACCGAAGAATATGGGTTGGATTTTTTTGTCTTTTTCCTTCAAAAGAGATTTCTTTCTCTAATTGTAATTTTAGCTCTTCTTTACAATGTTTACAACGTTACCTTAGTTCATTGAGGTTTGTGGCCATTCATTTATGCACAGCTCTCCACTACAGCATTTCAGTCAGGTTGAGGTCTGGGCTTTGACTGGGCCATTGCAAAACCTTGATTCTTTTCTTTTTCAGCCATTCTGTTCTACAATTGCTAGTGGGGTTGGGATCATTGTCCTGTTGCATGACCCAATTTCGGCCAAGCTTTAGCTGTCAGACAGATGGTCTCACATTTGACTCTAGAATATTTTGGTATACAGAGGAGTTCATGGTCGACTCAGTAACTGCAAGGTGCCCAGGTCCTGTAACTGCAAAAGAAGTCCAAATCTGTGCTTGATAGTTGGTGTGACATGTTTGTGCTGATGTGCTGTTTGGGTTTTGCAATGGTTGTGCTGTGCATTATGGTCAAAAATCTCCACTTTGGTATGGATCTCCTGCTTTGGTCTGTCCAAAGACCAATGTTCCAGAAGTCTTGTGCTTTGTTGAGATGCAATTTTGCAAGCCTAAGCTGCGCTGCCACATTAAGTCAGTCTGAGTTTTAAATGTTACAGTTTCACCTTAAAACTACCTAACAGTGAGAACTAAAAATCTCTAATGAAGCTATACACCTACAAGTTATTAAGTTGGTGTAACATATTTCCTGTAAAACTGTAAGACAGTTTTAAATGACATTACAAAAAAAATCAACAAAAGACTGTGAATCAGTTGGTCAACTGCTTAAAGAATATATAATCAAGACCATAATAGATACTCTGCTGTAACTCCAGTAGAAATGTAGTATTTATTTGCTTTTTCCTATCAGATATATTGTAGTTCTTATATAAGAGTGATTGTTACCTCTTAAGTTGGTACAGATGCCTACATTTCCTGGTGAAGCTGTGCCGCTTTAGTTAGAAGCAAAAGAGTTTTATTTTGCTTCTAACTAAAGCAAAAGAAAACTCTGTTTTTTTATATCTACTGTAAAAAAACTGAATAAATTTTATTACAGTAGCTGTATTTCTGAAAGTGCTGTAAATAAGTTTAAGGATGTAATACCTCCACTTTTATTGTCTACAATGTTATGTGTCAACACAATGCAGAGGAGCCACCTAAACTTCTCTCCCGCAGATGTAGATCATTTTGTTAATAGTTTTACATCAGTTCTGTGTATGACGCTGGATAGTGTGGCTCCTCTGAAAAAGAGAGCTTCAAGTCAGAGATGGCTAGCGCCGTAGTATAATTCACAAACATGCTTGTGGAAACAGATAATTCGTAAGCTGAAGAGAAAATGGCACTTCACTAAATTAGACGACCTTCGTCTAGCCTGGAAAAATAGTGTGTTGCTGTATATAAAAAATCCCTCCGTAAAGCTAGGACATCTTACTATTCATCCCTGATTGAAGATAACAGAAACAACCCCAGGTTTCTTTTCAGCACTGTAGCCAGGCTGACAAAAAGTCAGAGCTCGGTTGAGCCAAACATTTCTCTAACCTTAACTAGTAATAACTTTGTGAATTTTTTCACAAATAAAATTGTAACCATGACAGGAAAAATTACTCACAGCTGTCCCACAGACGTATTGTTATGTACAGCAACTTTCGAAACTACTGATATTTATTTAGACCATTTCTCTCCGATTGATCCTTCTCAGTTAACTTCACTAATTGCTTCCTCCAAACCGTCAACGTGTCTATTTTACAAGCGCTCGCATTTTTGCAACATACAATATCTTAAAGACCTCATAGTACCATACTATCCCAATACAGCACTTCACTCCGAGACTGCAGGTTTGCTTGTGCTTCCTAGGGTATTTTAAAGGAGAATGGGAGGCAGAGCCTTCAGCTTTCAGGCCCCTCTTCTGTGGAACCAGCTCCCAGCGTGGATTCAGGAGACAGACACTCTCTACTTTTAAGACTAGGCTTAAAACTTTCATTTTTGATAGAGCTTATAGTTAAGACTGGATCAGGTGGACCTGAACCATCCCTTAGTTACGCTGCAATAGGCCTAGGCTGCTGGGGGCTTCCCATGATACACTGAGAATTTCTTCTTCATTCATCCCTTTCATTCTTCATGTGTTTATACACCACTTTTCATTTATTCATTAGTTTTTATTAAAAACTCTGGCTCTCTTTCATAGTGTCTTGTGTCCTATCTCCCTCTCCTCTCTTGTTTCTCCTCAGCCCCAACCGGTCGCGGCAGATGGCTGCCCCTCCCTGAACTTGGTTCTGGTAGAAGTTTCTTCCTGTTAAAAGGGAGTTTTTCCTTCCCACTTTCCTTCCCAAGTAGTTGCTCACAGGGGGTCTGATTGTTGTGGTTTTCTGTCTAATATTTTAGGGACTTTACCCTATAAATAAAATTGAATTGAACTGAATTTTCTTCCTCTTTTTTGTTTTTTTTTATCTGTCTATCAGTCTGGCTTTCCATCCTTTTTCCTGAGCTTATGAAAGTTTGAATCACTGTATTTGAAGTATTTTTTTCTTGTCTGATACAGCTTATTGTCACATACATTCAATATCCAATTACCATGTGATATTGCATGTAGAGGATTATTTTCCCACTGTTAACCACTGCACCACCACTTTGCCCGGTGCACCACCACTTTGCCCGGTGGAGTAGTTAGCGCTGTTGCCTTGCAGCAAGATGGTAAGATGGTAAATGGACTGGTACTTAAATGGCGTTTTTCTATTCTGAGCACTCAAAGCGCATTTTACTACAAGCCTCAGTCACCCAATCACACACACATTCATGCAAATGCTTTTTATTATACTTAAGAGTTTTGTCTCACACACACATGTGAACAGTTGTCTGTCTTTCTGTGCTAGCACTGTAATAGACTGGCAACCTGTCCAGGGTCCACCCTGCCTCTCACCCAGTGTCAGCTGGGATAGGCTCCAGCAATCCTGAATTGGATAACTGGCTACAAAAATGGATGGATATTGAGTAATAGTACTTTTCCTAAGATACTTTTAATTTATCTTTAAATTGAGTGTAAACATACCAAATTTTGAATACACCAAGCAGATGGAAGTAGTTGGTGGTGCAATGCGACCTGCAGGTGTAGGTCCACCCACAAGAGGAGGATAGAATAATGCTTCAACAGAGTAAATCTCTGGCTTCAGCGTTGCTCGCTCCTGTCATCTTTGACTGGGATGAAATTGTCCAGATGTCAGCTAATGCTGAACTGGGGCTGTGTTTACAGACATATTTTAAATTCAGTGCATGTATGTGCCATTCCACCTGCAAATATTTCTTCATTAACCACAAAGTCAACACTGATGGAAGACATAACGAGAAGGTGTCTGAGTTAGAACACAACCCGCTTTATTTATGTCTAATATAGTCTGAATAAATCTCTCATTTCTCTAATCATGTCAGCAGTAAATCACCCCAGTGAGGTGGTGGAGCTTCATAGTTACGACCCATTACATCTGATTGAAAGTAGGCAGTATTTTTCCTTGAGACTCATGCTCGTATTTGACTGTATAGGGGCCTTTGTAATAAAGTTAATGAGGCTGTGGCAAGGCATGCAATTAACAACCAAACTTTTGCCTCAACTCTCACCTTTAAATTTCTTGATTTAGTCTTGTGTCTTGGTAAACTAGCAATAATGTTTAGCTAGAATACATGCCTAACTGGGAAAAAGCTAGTGAAGGTGCATGGTTTGCCTCTGACCAAACAACATAATGGACTGTTTCTGGCCCATTCCAGATGATGTAGTGTGCTAGTTTGGGCTTTTAATGATGTTGGGCATCGTACATGACAGTTTTATTTAAGACTGAGACTGCATCTGGGATGCACCGCAATGTTCCAACTTAATGGCCAGCATGCTCAAAATGTTTGTGATCTTCTACAAAAATTTTGCACAGAGCACTCCACCAGCCACTGAGTAGCAACCAGAAGACTGTTATTTGAATCCAATCAGGGACTATTATTTTTTATATTTGCATTATACTTTTGCAATTTAATTTTCCTTTTCTGTTGCTGTTTAGTAACCAGTTAAAACTACTGGTTAGGCTTAGGCAACAAAAGTAGATTGAGAAAAAAAAAAAAGAATTGGTTTAAAAATTTCACGTTAACCACACTTTACAAGCCAAACTTCTCCCATTGTATTTTATTAAGGGAATTTTATTAAAGTGTCTTGGATTATCCTGAATCTTGAAAATAAGCCATATAAGACTCCTCAATGCCACATGCTAGTTGTTTGGTTTTTGTGTAGTAGTATCAACAGTATTCTTGCTAAAAGCAGTGCTGATGTATTCATATTCAAGAGCACTAAACATAAACTTGAATCTTTAACCCTCAGTCATTTTTTGTATTACCAAAAGGGGTTGTAAAGGATTCCTTCTTTCCATGTTTATCCTAATTTCCAGTCCTCACTTGTAGTGTTTTTTTCTGTGTAGCTCCACAAGCACCAATAGCAGAACTTTGCAAACTGAAAAGTGACTTAATGATGAGGAAGGATGTGGTGTAAGTAATTATTAATAGCTTTCTCACCTCAGGTTCCATCTGTTTCAACATACAGCTCTACAGTTTTCGGATGTTCAAACTCTGTGTCAAAGGTTCTCTTTATCAAGCTCTGATGGATTGCCATTTTACAAACCACTAACTGTTTGCAAGCTTTTCCTTTCATCTCTTGAGCTGGAGAGCACTTAAACAGATGTTCACTGCCATCCAGCATTCCTTCCACTGTCACATCTGGCCTCATGCTTATGCAGCTGTTTTCCTACCTTTTGTACAATCCGCCACTGACATGACTGGGAGGACAGACCTCAGAGTGCCGGTGTGCTCCAAAGGGAATTACTTGTGAGCCAAAAAAAAAAAAAAACAACCCAAAAAGTATGTGCAGGGGGGGGTGAGTGAGTGGTTTGGTGTGTTGGAGATGAATAATGTTGCTTTTCTTAATTCTGTTAATGTTGTTGATGTTATGGTTTTAGTAAATTGGAAAGAAGTTTCCCCACTTGAATTTGAAGAAAATGCCCCTTCTTCCTTCCCTATTCACTAAACCATCTGAAATTCTACTTAATGGAGGAGCTGAATGACACAATTTACCAGTATCTATACATTATAAAGCTGGGCACAATTTTTTTTTTTTTTTTTGTTGTTGTCGTTTGGTTACTCAAACTCAAACTCAAATTTATTTATAAAGCACATTTAAAATTAGCTCAGTTTTTTTTTTTTTTTTTTTTTTTTTTTTTTTTTTTTTGTGGGGGAAATTTTTTTGG
>VVAS01079720.1:2090-12348 GCA_015103295.1 Ptychochromis oligacanthus
AGGTTCATCGGCAGCATTATGGGCTGCTGTGGGTTACCGTGGCGATAAGAGCTGTCCTCTCAACAGCAGCGATCAATACTGACCATCAACGACACACACACACACACACACACACACACACGTACAAATGCAGAGACACATTCACACACAAACAGGCACACAGCCATGCAACAGAACACTAGATTAGAAGATCACTGAACACACCCAAGCACAGACACACTGATAAGTAAAATGAAAGAATCAAATTAAAATAGTGCTAATAAATGGAGGGAGACGGATGTCAAACTGATGAAAGATATATAGTACAGGAGACAGTTTAGAGCTGTAACTTCATGCCGAAAACCAGAAGAAGCTAGAGGAGGATGACATTACCAAGAAACTGTGTGAGAGCAAGTCCCTGCTGGCCTATGAAATGTATCTCCAAAATGTCAACTTTGCAGCTGTTATTTCCAAATGGTGCCAACATTACCTACAATGCAATCTGTCAGCAGTCTTTTCATTTGGAAAAAGTCGTGGCCAAAACATACTAATGTAGTCTCAAGTGAAGATACATGGTTTTTATTGGCCAGCAAAGATGTAACAATTATTATTATTTATATAGTAGCGGAAGAAGGATTTGTATTAGTTTACTAGCAGCAGAAGCAGCAGTGTGTTGTTATTGTTTTCAGACACGCTTTACAACATAACATTTGAATGCTTTTGATAATAAAATTGCATCTAATATGTTTTTCTTCCACAACAAAAACAGCAGTTTACTTGCTGCTACTCCTTTAAATTAGATTCTTTGAGACAAGCTTTCTCAGTTGTTATAAGTGGGGTTTTAAAGCTCTGTGTCACACTTAGTTTGTGATGTTACAAAATCATGCTTAAAATTTCTCTCAAACTCAGACTAAATTTACCTCAGTACGTGAATATAAAAACAGGCCTTTGCACAGTAAAGCTAAAACATCTATGTTAAGTGACAACACTTTTCTAAGGGGGGCTTTCGTTATTAATTGGGCTAAGAGCTAGATGACAGACGTATTATATAAGTAATTGTCTGCACCTGTAATCTTGGGTTCTAAAAAGTGTTTTACAATGTTTTTACAAAGTCTTTATTCTCACCTCAAAAGAAAATTTATTAGTATAATAAAGACCTGATTTTCTTCTTTGTGCGTTTGACACTGGGACTGATTTCAGTGTGACACCACCAAACAGTGTGGAAATTTCATTATCATACCTGAAAGTCATTATGTTAAATGCTTTCAGATGGAGGTACAGACACACATACAACTAGTGCCAGCAGGTCTGGGCTAAGTAAGTGTGTCAGTTTGTTTGTGTGTGTGCACACACGTGTGTGTATATCAGTGGAATAAAAGCAAATCTGCTTACAAGGTTTTTGCAACAGGACAAGCGCCTGCGGTGTTGCCCTGTGATCAGACCTAAGCTTGCCACTCCACCACAAAATTACTCCTCAACATCTCCATGCCCAGCTGCAGCCCACAAAAACAATTCCTAAAGGGCTCTGTTGACTCTCTTAGAGACAAGGGCATGCAACAGAAAGACTTACAAAAGCTAAATGATCACAGCAACTCAGCGGCTTCTTGATTTTAGCCATTTGCTGGTTCTTGCTGCTTACAATTGCCAATAGCAACATTTTGTTAGCACTTCTCTTTTTATGGCCACAGGAACTATAAGTTTGAAAACTATGTTTCTGATCCTGACATACCTTTTATGTAGAATGGGGAAATTCAAGTTTATACTTTTGCTGCCTGTTATTTATGTGCTGGACCATTTTGTCCTCAGGCAGCTGCTTTTTCATACATCTCACCTTTCCAGCAGCATCAGGTGCAGCTCCCTTTTGTAGGAGCAAACTGGCCACCTCCATCTTGCCATACTTTGCGGCCACATGCAGAGGACTGAATCCTTTCTGTTGGAAAAAAAAAAAAAAAAGACAGAGGGGAGTATTGAGGGTATTCAAACAGGAAGTGAATATTTGCATTATTTTAGGTCACACTTGGCTGGTGTGGGATCAGGCTTTTCTTCATAGCTGCATAGTTTCTCACAACATCTGTAGCTGCACAACTCACAAATGGAAATATAAAGCAGCAGCAATGACTTTGTCTTACCCAAACTGAAAAGATGCGATCAAAACATTTTGATCCTAAAATCAGCATTGCTCTCCTTTAAAATGTTTGGCATTTGACATAAATTCACTAAAGTAACAACACTGAAATGCATGATAACCTATAAATTAGTATGAGCTGTACATGAGTAATGTAGTTGTAACGGCAAATAAACATAGGGCTTTAACACACTGAGAAAGTGAGGCAAAGGTCTTTAGTTTCCCCTGTATTCCACTTCCGCAAATGGCTATTTGCCAATGTGATCACTTGGCTTCCTTCCTGTGTGTATGTGAAGATATTTAAAGACATTAGGTCATATTCTCCAGAGGAATTTGGGACTCCCACAAATTCCCATTTTCTCCGAAACACTTGACCTCATTTGTGCCATTGGTAACAGCCAGTAATCATATGACTTTTTCAGTTTTAAAAAGGTTTTAAAATGTAGTCACTAAATTTGTTTCATAAACACCACAAAGGGGTCAAATCATTTGCTCCATGTCCTAGTTTCTCTTTTCCCACATTGATGTGACATCATTTGCTTGAAAAGCTGACTAAGGTAAAGTCCCAAAAGATGCTCTGTGTGTGTGAGAGAGGGAAAGAGAGTGCCATGGGGTTTACCCTTCATTAATCTGTTCTGCTAACAGAAGTCACCTTCAAAGACAGCCCCCAGGAACATATCACACATATGCACAAGCTAATTCTCAAAAATCTCTTCCATATCCATTTCATTTCTCGAGCTACGTAATTATATGTAATTAGCCAGATGTGCAACCACCATCAAAAAATTGTTCTTATATGGTCATAAGAATGAGCTTAAATTATTTGCCCAATACTTAAAACACACTTAAAAATTTATGTTTAAAAAGGGGAAAAAAAAACAAACATTTTAGTGATTGAGACAGTGAGTTCTCTCAACAATTGTACGCTGGACATATCACTATATGAATAGAATTTTGTTTGCCTCACAGGATACAGATCTCTTAGCCTATGAATACTTTCGCTGTGACAAGAGAATATTTCAGCGTTTATTTCTTATGAGAAGACAAGAACTTTGGAGGCCACTGGTAACAGAAACTGATACCCACTAGTGGAGACACTGGAATATGGGGACATTATCTACATTGTAATGTAATGCTTGATTCAAGTGTGTCTGTGTCTGACATTAAAGATTGTCCACAAGATTTACCTTAGTTGCAGATGAGAGCGAGGCACCATTGTCCAGGAGCATCGCAGCAACATCTTGGTGTCCTTCGCGGGCAGCCAGGTGAAGGGGGGTGTAGCCTGAGGTGGTGGCAGCATTGGCCGAGGCACCGCAATGCAGCAGCTGCTGGACAATGTCAACTTTCCCCAGCCGACTGGATATGTGCAACGCTGTCTGGTCATCCTACAAAGAGGGAAGAAGTTACTTTTGGCCTAGTTCTGTATCGCTGTTTGTTTTCTCCTTGACACAGTGATTGATAATGACAGTCTGTGTTCTAACCTTGGACTTGGTCTCCACCTTGGCTCCGTTCTTTAGCAGGTATCGGACTACATCTGCCTGGCCTGCCCTGGCTGCCATGTGGAGAGCTGTCTCCCCTCGCTGCAAGACACACACATAAGGGGTTGGCAAAGGGAGATTTTCATGTGTATTTCTATATGTAGTGCATTAAAATTTATTTACTCACTACATTGGTGGTGTTGGGCGATGCCCCGTGGTGCGTCAGTGCATGGACAATGTTCTCATGGCCCATAAAGGCTGCCACATGGATGGGCGTCAAGCCAGACTGCAGGGAAAAAGATATGATTATCACCCCGAAACATTACATTAAAAACCAAATCAATTTGTCAGTTTACTCCAAATTAATTGTATATTAGCATCAGGATCACACAACAAAAATCTCAATTTAAAGTAATTATTATGTACTAAATGGTATAGCTCAGAAAGGTTGGAAGAATAAAGTTGGTCCAGTCTGCTATATTACCTCAGTGACAGCCTGGATAGATGCTCCATGTTTAAGCAACAACTCCATCACCTTGACTCTGTTCTTCTTGCAGGCAATGTGAAGTGGAGTGAAACCATTCTGCCCACAGAAAAAAAAAAGGGGCAAAAAAATGTCAATGTAAAGCAGGTACTCTATCAATGACTCTCCATAGTCTCAAAACATCTGTGACTGTGTGAATGCTTTTATTAGGGAGGCAAAAGGTCGGCCAGGACATAAATGTGTGGTACAGATGATGCCAGCTGCACAGAAAATGAAAATGAAATAAACCTTTTTTTTTCTCAAAAAAAGGTTTATTCCATCAACTACTTTATCCATACCAGAGCCTTGGCATTTGGGTTGGCCTTCTTGTCCACAATGAGCTTGGCCACCTTGTAGTGACCACAGTGGGCAGCGACATGCAGCGCCGTAAGGTAATCATTGGTGACGTCATCCACAGGCACGTCATGCTGGAGAAGGAGCTGGACGCAGTTCAGGTGGTCCCCCTGAGTGGCCATGTGGAGCGGCGATAGGCCGTTCTATAGAGGGCCGAGACAGGGAAAGAAAGAGAGACAAAGAGCGGGAGAAAAAGAGAGAGCCAGACAAAGAAAGAGACAGACAAACACACACGCAGACGGACACATAGACAGATGGACAGACAGACACAGTAAGTTAGGGCTTGGCCATGCGCTGCACAGAAAGACTGTGAAGGAAGTTGCTGAGAAGGTTACAGAAGCATTGTTATAACGAGGTCATTACAACAATGTCTATTTTGTTACACTGGTCGTCCTGCGCGGTCAAACTGTAGGGCTACGCAGCGAAGACAGGCTGTTCTGGAGAGGTCGCACAGATGTTATGGAGACAATGCGACAACACTACAGCAACAACAACAGACCTGCTATCTGATTGGATGGCAATTTTTAAATAGCTCCGTGTGGTTAGGAGAGCTGATTTTAAAAGCAAAAGTATTGCAGTGTTATTAACAACACTATTCTGATCTGTATTCTGATCTATTCTGGTCTGTTATAGTTTTAACTTAATGAAAATGTGTTTGTGACCTTTTCTTTCCTATTCTGAGTTTAGCAGCATCTCCTGAATTCATCATCCTAGTAACTACCTTGGTCTTGGACAGGATAGGAGCTCCTCTGTCCAGAAGAATTTCTACCACCTGCTCGTGTCCGCTCCTCGCCCCACAGTGAAGAGGCGTCAGACCATCCTTAAATAAAAAACAAACAAAGAAACAAAATAACAAAACACAGATTTAATTTTGAGTTCTCAAATGATGGCAAGAAAAATGGCAGTTATAGACAAAGAAAGAGCAGCAACTCATTGCAGACTTTACATTTTATTGTAAAATAAGCATAATTTCAGCTAAACTTCAATTAATGCAAAATCTAATACAACCACAGTGAAAAATTAAGTCTGCATGTCTAAAAACATATATCAAACATTTCTAATTCAGCCTCACATGCCTTATTACTCAGGAGAATTGGCTACATGGTCTCACCTTGGTCTTTGCATCAATTTTGGCCCCTCTGTCCAGCAGCAGCTTCACCATGTTGCTGTTGCCCCTTTTCGCAGCCACATGAAGCGGTGTGATGTCATTCTAAATGAAAAAGAGGAAAACTGTTATATATGATTCTGCTCTCACATTATGCATATGCATTTAAACATACCCGCAATTAAACTGAATTCATTCATCATAGACTCTACACTGGAACATGTATTCAAGTGGTCTACAAGTAACTTGTAAAGCTTCCATTTAATCATTAATATAAACCCTACGCCAGCTGTAAACCAGCTCCATTGTTTAACCCCATCTATCTCCACTGCAACTTATAATCAGTGTCAAAGAGCAGCACAAACACCAGCACTGTTTCACACACTAGCTGATATAATTACAGGCCACTAGGGGCACTGATTAGTCACCATCTAATGTGTTAACCCCTTTTTAAAGACTCTACCGCTGATATTTTTGCATAAATATCAATAAAAAAAATGCTGGTGTTTAATGGTCAGAAGATAATTTGTTTGCTGATTAACATAAATACTGTTAATTATAAATACTGTTTAATTATTAAAGGGAATAAACATAAATATATTAAATATATTATTATGAAATGTACAGGAACCAATTCATTTTTTACAGTGCACTGAAAAAGAGTTGTACAAGGCCAGATTTGTCCTGTGTTTTAATTTTGAGGCTTGACTCTGACTTTTTGCTGTAAAACGAAAAAGAGAGGGAGCTTAACAACTCATTACAGTTTGTGTGTGGCTGGTTTGGGTTTCACTGTTTTTTTCTCTTGTAAGCAACATGTGCATTACCCTCTCAATGCTGAGTCCAGTAACAGTAAAAGAAATCTCAAATTTTACATTTGTTTTTCCAGTCCATGCTCCTTTCCTGAGGGGGTCTTAATAGATGCAAAATGTATGAGTTTAGTAATTATGTTTGCTTTCGAGGACCCTAAATATGTAAGAGGGTAATAATGACATTGAAGGGATTTTCCTCAGTCACAGCAGCTAATCTATACACTTGTTTTACTGCTCTATAGGCTTTTTAATCCATCAAATATACCATTATAATGTACTCACATTTATTGTGTTTACTTAAAAGAAAATGGTTATACCCCTCCCAGCCAGCAGAGGGCAGGAAAAACTCACCCGAGCCATGAAGTCCACAGCAGCCCCACGGTTCAGCAAAAGCGTGGCCACATTAATGTTGCCATAATGCGCTGCGATGTGGAGGGGGGTGAAACCACTCTGAGGATTGAGGAAACGCAACAACACATGTGCAGACAGACAAGTATACACGCCATGTTAAAAAGTGGAACAACATTCAGCAAATTCAAACCTCTGGCTTTACATAGTCCCACTCCATCAAACAAGGACACACTCTGTTGTACACTGTTACACTGACACCTGACTTTTTTTAACAGTTGTAGAAAAAAAGTCTTATTTCTTCACTGAAGCATCAAACATGGGGCCAACTAAAATAGAAAGGTTTTACATTTTAAATTTTAAATACAAGGTGGGCTTCTATGACCTTTCATGCTCCCAAAATATAACTCACTGAGGAAAAATCCCAAATTATGAAGGCCCGAGTGTAATATACAACTAGATTTTAAAGACACTGTTAAGAGCTAATCACCGTAAATCTGTTTGATCTAATTTGCAACATTCTGATATTTTTAGGGTGCGAATAATCACCCTGCAAATGAACCTAATTTCCATTTGTTAACATCTTTAATGAGAGCTGTTTCCTGATGTAATTCCTGGTTTAGGCAACAGCTGTCACAGCAACAAGAAGACACTGGAAACTATCTGCCCAGTCAGTGACTGAATCTTACATTAAGGTATCTAACTGCTGGAATCTTAATTTCAAATAGCCAAAAATCACTGGGGAAGCAAGTATTTCAGACATGTGTACACACTCCACTGATATCTTGGTCTGAATAATCTCAAATCAATTTAGGGAGCTTTCAAATCGGAAAGCTCACCATAATTAAAGTGAACTGCAATATCTGCCTGAACATAAAGAGCTATTTAGGCACTATCTTCCATCTGAGTGAAAATTTGTTTACCACCATGCATAAGTCTGAGATCAAAGCCATTTTTGGATGAATCATACCAGAGCCTGCCAAAGCCACAAACAATGCCAACCAAAACAGGCACACACAGAAGGTGGCCACCTGGCTTTGGTTTGACAAAGGGGCCGATGTTACCACAGAAGCAGTGTCACGCTAGCTTGTTGCTTTGGTCCCATGCAAAATGCTTTAGGTGCAAGTGTTACGGATTGGACGTACTAGAACTCAATAAATGATACACTAGTCACATATTAGACAGTCTGTCTGTTGCTAGAATGCAGGGTTGCTTTACAGCTTAAGGGAAAATAGACTGCCATGCAGGTTATGGACAAATCGCTGCTTTTAAATGAATGATAACCACTTTTCATGCGTACACTGGTTATCATGTTAATCAGTTTCATGGAAGGACTGTGTCAGGACACATTAAGACAACATCTTTTAAACAGTGATGAGGAATTTGCCAAAAATAAGACACTTCAGCTTTGGACACCATGAAACCATTGGAATCAAGGAAAACCTTGATACCCAAGCCTCTAGCCTCAGATTTATTAAATCAGTATTAGTGAAGCATGCGCTTTTGCTCTGACTTTCTCAATGACCAGATATATCCATTACATTAATGAAGCAATGAAGAGGAGGAAGGCAGGACTGAGCTAAAATGGGTGGGAGTGACAAAGGGCTGCAGAAACACTACTGCATCAAGTCAGGGGCACTGAAGTGATTGTTGTTGTTGTTTTCAGAGTTTTTATGAACTACAATGAACACTACATAATGTACAGAGTAGAGGTGTACCTCTGTTGTTCTATTCACCATCATCTACAGAGTCAGCCAAGAGAGGAGAGAATGGGCAATTAGTGGAAAAAAAAAACAGAAAAGGGCCTTCACTGACATGAAGTGGAGGAGCAGAAGAGGAAGAGGCAGCTCAGTGCAAAATAATTTATGGTAGAAAAGTTCAGGTGTACAGTTCGCATTGTTACTTAAAATTAGATTTTAAGAACGAGAAGGATATTCTCAAACTAAAATCTTTTCCAGATAAAACTTTCCCAAAAACAAATAGGAATGTACTTCTGCTCCTCTCCCCTTTCTGAAAAAAAAGAGCATCAACAACAAATTCAAACAATAAAGAAAAAGAGAAATGGCAGCAAGAAAAAAAAACTGACAGAGAAAACCAAAGTCATCAGTATTGAAAACAATAATAATAAAATAATTAAAGAGAAAAAAACAAATCAACCAACTGATGATTCACCACCAAAGATGGACTACATCATTGTCGCTGCTCACCTTGGACTCGACGTCGGCGTTGTGGTCATTCTGTAGGAGCAGGGCCGCGGCCTTGGTGTCGTCCTTGCGTGCAGCGATGTGCAGGGCAGGCAGGCGTACCTTGCCCTTTGTATCGTTCTCCAATAGCAGGGAGACCACCTGGTCATGGCCCTGCTGGAGGGCCACTGCCAGAGGAGTAAATCCATCCTGCATAAGGGGGGGAGAGATGGGTTACTGGTGCTGGATGGGCGCTGTAATGCATTACTGGGGACGAGACTGATGGGTATAACTGAATGGATGAGATGTTATGAAGAGATTGTGATTAAATGTTACATTTTGCTGAAATTTTTAGTTTTCTGCCAGCGCAGAGGAACAAATATTTTATAGGCATGGATTAATGCAGGTGTTATATGATCCAATGAATCCAGGCTGCTCCCATTGTTTTAAAATATGAATCATGTTCTTAGTGTTTACTTTAGTCTGACAGCTCCGGAGGTTAACTACACCTGGTTATGTCAATATCACAAAAAGACCAATAGAGAAGATGAAGTGATGAAAAATGTTATAACAGCATGTGTTTTCATAAAAAATTGAAAACGCTGCTATTTCCAGATATATCACACACATTACTTTATGACTGTAACTGGAGGTTACTTTTTGTTTTTTATTTATGTCAACACTATCAAACTCTAGTGACCCCCCAAAAACAAAAACAAACAAACAAACAAACAAACAAACAAACAAACAAAAACCCCAGCAAACAGACAATATTGAGAACTTGAAACAATTTGACCTCCTGGAGCTTTTAAAATAAATTATGACTTCATATTATGTAGAAGTTACTATACATTTTTGCAATATTTCCAAGCCACATCTCTATATAGGACACAAATGTAAGTTACATAATAAGAGGATGTGGAGGAGAAAGCTCACATCTTCTGTACCTCCCACTCACAATGTTCTTATGATACATAATTCAGCTGAAAGCTCCCTGCCATATTAGTGTTTTTGATACTTCATGTCTCTCTCTCTCTCTCTCTCTCTCTCTCTCTCTCTCTCTCTCTCTCTCTCTCTCTCTCTCTCTCTATATATATATATATATATATATATATATTTTTTTTTTACTACAATTCTCTTTTTCTTCTCATTTTTCTTCTTTCCCCAGCTCCTAGTGCCCCTGTTCCCGCTTATCAGTGACAGGCTGGAAACAGAAGCAAGATAAGGAGACGCCAAAGCCAATACAAGGTGTGGTGGTCGAACACCCAGGCAGATTAGTCATTGACATGTTTGTCAGTTAACAATGGCACACGTGCAGCTCAAACTGGTAAATGGGAACAGAAACAATGAGATA
>VVAS01079742.1:1728-12337 GCA_015103295.1 Ptychochromis oligacanthus
CAAGGTCAGGAATTTTATCCTCCAGTCTGTATCGAGAATTGCACTTGGGCAAAATGTTGACCCACCCCCCCCCCCAAAAAAAAAAAACTACCTCCAATACATCCATCAGTGTGTGTGTGTGTGTGTGATATTATTTTTTAAAAAGAAATATGTAATTGTGGCTTGTAGTGTCAAGTACATTGAGTGTTCAATAAGACCAGAAAAACGCTATATAAATTATGTTAATTTAATTATTTCTCTTCCTGTGCTGCATATGAGACCGTCTGTAGTTCCATAGTGTCTTTGTGGTCATGTCTGTAGCAGGGTAATTACCTCCAGTCAGTCACTCTGCCACTCAAACCTGCAGCGCATGTGTCTTACAAAGGCACCATTTCACTGGCTGCATCAAATCACACGTAGAAACGTCTACCCACATTTTTTCAAACAAATGTGCACCCATACATGAAGTAGTAATACGCACACTAAGCTGGCTACACATATGAGTGTCCAAGGACTATACCTCTGACATAATTTACTGCCTCGGTGCATTTATCATCTGCTTTCGACTTCCCAGCTCTTCATCTCATCTGGTTTGAGCTCTAGTCACTGAATAACATAAAACATTTCTGTCCGAGTGTCAGCGTTTGAATAATGTGTCAGGGACTGTATGTGTGTGTGTGTGTGTGTGTGTGTGTGTGTGTGTGTGTTTGTAAGTATGCTGTGTCTCTGTACGTGTGTCATTCCAAAATGCTGTGATTTCTGTTCTTGAACCAGGTTGAGCTGTTTTTCCAAGTATGTTTAAGACATTTGTTCCAAGATCCTATAGTTTATGCTCCGTTTGCCATCTGACAAAGCAGGACTTTGTGAACTCGTGAAGGACTAATGTTCAATTCAATTCAATTCAATTCAATTTTATTTATATAGCGCCAAATCACAACAACAGTCGCCTCAAGGCGCTTTATGTGTTAGGGTAAAGACCCTAAAATATATGTGAGGCTGTTTTTGCTGTGTATCTGATGTCACTTCTCCATGCTCTTCACAGCTCCTTTATTTGACACTGACTGAGTTCTTCTGTCTTTTTTTGTTTGTTTGTTTTTGTTGCAGGCACAGAAATCGTGGATAGAAAGAGCATTCAGCAAGAGAGAATGTGTTCATATCATAGTGAGCGCCAAAGACCCCCATAGGTGAGTATGGAAAGGAAATTAGAAAAGTCTCACTACTTTACATCATTGTGAAGTTTAGGCTCCGTTGTTTCACTGTTGACCTATTGACCACTACTGACCTTTTAACTCTATTTGCATCCTGGGCAGGTGCTTTACACTAATGAGCCAAAGAATACTTAGGATCGACTTCTTAACACTCTGGTATAGTCTATGTCAAAGTACATTTATGAGGGCTTTGTCTGTATAGTACTAGCACTAAAACAGGACCGTAATGATAACAGCACTTTTGAACAGTTCATTGTAGTTATAGACAGATACATACACGATTATCTCCACATGCTTTTTCATTCTGTTCTGCAATCTCACTGTCACCTTGACATCAAAATCTTTACTACACCTGATGTTGTTCTTTTTGGAAGACAAACTCAGAGTCAAGTCTACTGCATGTACTATAAGCCATCACACACGCTCATACACACAGGAAATGCTACAGTTTGTTAGGTACGCAAATTGTATTACTACAGGAAAATGAGTGAAAGCCAGGAGCAAGAGGAAGGATAAAAAGATGTTCCTCAAGATCAAATCAGCTCATTCTTTTTAGTCAGAAACACTTGTGCTCATGCGTGAGGAAGAGGAAGGCAAAGTACCTTTGGTGAGACATGATGGAAACATGAAGTGATAGTCGCAGTCTCCTGCCTCCATTTCTCCCTGGGCTCCCTCTTCATCCTGTAAGGCTTAAACACAGAATATGAAAGCTGCATTCAGCACTTCTGAATAAGAATGAACTCATGCAATTCATAACTGCCATTTTGCTAACTCCTGTAGTTGCTGAGCGGGAGAAGGAAGTAAAAGAGGCAGGTTTGAAGAACAGAAAGCAAAAAGAGACAGAGCCAGTAAACTTTTTCAAGAGCTCACAAATCTTTCCGCTCCTCTCCGGCATAGCCACATACCCTAGTCTGATTTACACCTTCCGAGAAATGTAACTACACGCACCAACTGTGTGACTGGTTCCTTTGATTTTAATATGCTGTGTAAACACAGTACAGGCTGTAATTGTAACATGGCATGCTTACAGGGTTAACACAATTGCTCAGATTCTATCAGTATAGTCATATACTGTTTTCTTGCTTTGATAGTTTTGATAATCTGTGTATAGACTTCATTGCCACTAAGACACTAAAGCCTTCTCTCTCTCCCATGTTTCAGCAAAAGAACTGTTGTTCAGTATGTATTAGCTCCAAGTCCTATATGATCACCTCAGTTTCAGGCATGGAGGCAGAGCAATGCAGGCACACCAGGCTGAAGTATAACTGCAAACGGCCATGTGCGTAGGCTTTAATGTTTGCTCTTCTGTTATTCTATGCAATACTATAAATCAAGCTTAATAAAGGGATGAAAGTCCGACAAACTATCCCTTCAGCCATGCCCACCTCTTACTTCTAGATACATTCATACATACAGCACCTCACACACTCTTTTCTCTACCACTCTCAGTCTCACACAGTCTGTCTGTTACTCTCCTTTTTCCTTCTCAGTGCCACAGAACCTTTGCTCGGGGCTCATACTTCTCAAGATTTCAATTATTCCTCTGTAAAGGACTGTGTAATATACCAGTCTTACATTCACTCTTACTTTCTCCTCTTGTTCAGGTGCTGTTGTGGTCGTCTAATAGGTCAGCATGTGGGCTTGCCACCAGGCATTTCATCTAGTCAGAATGATAAGGCAGAGCGTTTGGCCAAGAATGACAGCCTGTCAGAGAAGTGGTCAATCAGCAAACACACACAGCTCAGCCCCACTGATGCCTTCGGCACCATTGAGTTCCAGGGAGGAGGACATTCCAACAAAGCCATGGTGATTCTCTTCACACATTCACAATGTTGTATTTTGTTACTGTTCCCTCTCAACATCCTACCCCAGTCCGTGCCCCCCACATGGAGGTAATCAATCTCAGTCTTAAAGGAGGTGATATATACCAGTTAAAATGTATTATAGTTGAGCTTATGCTGTTTCTCTGATCACATTAGAAAGCCAACATACATATTAAGGAATGTCTGAACTGCAGAAAGTCGGAAAAGCAAAGATATTAAATGCTTTGTGTAACCCTTGAGTCTCTGAATGAGGAAGCAAGAAAGTCCTTTCTGAATAAAGAGTTGTCAGCATTTAGCTTGAGCTTTATGGAACTCCTCAATGTGATTGTTTTGAGCATTAGGGAACACAAATGAAAGGAGTCGCTATTCTCTTGTTATTTCATGCAACACCGGCCTTAGCCGCAGCCGGACTGCAGCTCATGCTTCTGTTAAAACTCAGAAAGTTTTGGTGAAACAATCTTGAGTGCAACAATGCAGAAAATCTATTTTCTGTGGCTCTAAGAGTACATTTGTGTGCTTGAATAGACTATTTTAAAGGCCATAGTTAACATCCTAAGACAAGCAAAAACAGAGTAGAGGTTTTAGATATCCAAAAATACACTTCCATACAGTAAAAGGCAGGGGCATTAAACCTGGACACCTCTTTTCAACCTCTGATGGAAGTGCTCCCTTTTGTAAATAAGTGTAGTTCTGAAAATATTAGAATGACATTCAGTACATGTTCTTTGATGAAAAATGGGCACATAAATGTAAACATGGATGACTGAGTAATTCTGATATGATATGAATATATGATATGAATATGATATAAGAAAAGGACTGTAAAATCTTCAAGCAGTGGTGAAAGCTGAAAGTGCATAATGTGAGCTAAAGATTTTCTTCCCAGCTTCAGTAAACATGTAGTTTGACAGCATGCAGGTACAGAGGAGGAAAGTGTTAGATGCTTGGATGACTAAAATAAATTTTTCCTGAATGGCAGTTACACCAGGGCTGAAAATGGATTGATGGCTATTTTTTTTTCAACTGATATATTTAATACATAGTCTAAATACAGAATGAAAATGGAATTGATAGGGGGACTCATCAAGGCTCATTGTGTGCCTTATGGAGAATGATAAAATGTATGCCATCACAAGTCCCAAAGATAACCACAAAATCAAACAAATTACTTGAATTATTGTGGAAATATGTGTAATTATTGCTTTAAAAGACTTAAGGTTATGAGATTGCAGCAGATTGCATTTTGCCTGATTAATTGATCCATCCCTAATACGATCTGATGGTACATTCTATTCGCACAGTCGCCATCTATGATAACTGTGGTAACAGAGTCACATCACACGTTACTGCAGCAATCTGGGAATTCAGATGATTAAACCTGAATTGTGTCTGATTTTTTTCCCAGTGTTAAATTATTCATCTAGACACATGCCAGGTTGGCTTTATGAGGGTGCATTAGATAGATAAACAGATGCATGTGGTTCTTCAATCATCATAGCAAACATCTGTTCAATACATCTTCTAACTTGAGAAATGAAAGCCATACGCTCAGGCACATATGAAACACTGATCCATGTTACATGTTTCAGTTTCATAATTTTGCCCGTACTTTACAGAATTTTCTTTTAGACATAATGTGTGTTCGTATCTGTGTAGGTGTGTATCTCAGAAATACTTGGACCACAAGTCACCATATACCTGAGTGTATTGCATATGTGCCACTTCATATCACTGACACTTCCTGCTGTTTGCAGTACGTACGAGTGTCTTATGACACTAAGCCTGACTTGCTGCTCCATCTGATGACCAAGGAGTGGCAGCTGGAACTGCCCAAGCTGCTCATCTCAGTCCATGGAGGGCTGCAGAACTTTGAATTGCAGCCCAAACTCAAGCAGGTCTTTGGCAAAGGGCTCATCAAGGCTGCCATGACAACAGGAGCCTGGATATTCACTGGAGGAGTCAACACAGGTAAACTACAGAATCTTTCATGCTTGCAAAACACTTAAAATTCAGTTAAATAGCTGTTTGAATGACTGTATACAGTGTAAAGAAAATATAAAATGTGGACATTTTACTTGCACTGTACAGCCTTGTTTCTTTTTAGAGAAATTAAGTGAGCACTTCTAGTAGGAGTATGAGTGTGTTAAAGTCTTTCTCATAAGTTATTAGCTATTAAATAAGCATTTGTCAAGTGTGTCTAGGATCTAAAGCTGTTCAGCCACTGGATCACTGTAAAATGGCTGTGAGCACACAATGAAAATATGTCAAGTAGTCTAGACTGCCTTTTTATGGCTGAAAGTCAATGATCATTTAGATCAAGTGTTATTATTCTTTTATTAGCTGCATGAGAGAAGGGCAGAAATTAGGGCCCACCAAAAACGTATCCTTGTCAAGCATTCTTACTTTTGGAACTAAGCAGTAAAACTTTCTACCTTAGTAGTGGTCCATGTGGATCCAAAAACCTAAATAAACAGAGCTGGTAACCCTGAAAGTAATATAGGAAATTTTGCTGTTACAGAGAAGACTGCTTTGAGACTTCGGTGACTAAGGAAGTCTCCTACTCCTAGTACTGAGGTTTTTGGATGATTTTGGCCCAGAGCAAAATAAATGAAGAGCTCAGTGGACTGCATCTTGAACACTGAAGTTAAAGGGGTGAAAGTGTAAAAAAAGGCCTGGAAGAATGTTTGATAGCAGAAAGACAACTGGGTAACAGTGTCTGTGGTAAAACAAGATTGGCTGAAATGAGTATCAGCTGGGAGATTGGCAGCACATGAATTATTCATAAATATGGAGTTGCCATAAATATGGCAACTCCATATTTATGAATAATTCATAAATATGGAGTTGCCATGTATATGGAAAGAGGTCTCAGTAAGTGAACTGGAGCTCTACAAAAGCTCTGAACTACCACACATTACACATTCATATAATGTTTTTTTCTCTGGGACAAAAGTTGTCTTATCTTATCAACATTGCTTCACTTTGGCTTAAATAAAGATGTTCACTGTTATTTTGCTTTTGTGTTGTTTCTATGGCACAAAACGAGAAGCTATTTAAGTACCTTAAATTGAATTCAGCGCACTTAAAATAAGATAAAAGGTGGAACAATATTGTTCAATAGGAGAGATAAGAACAGACAGAAAGAAATGATACAGCGCTGGTTGATGTAGAGTGCCCACACTTGAATACAGAAAGGAATAGAAAGTAAGATTTAGTGACAGAATGGGTACAGGAGCAGAAAAGACGAAGAGAGAGGTCTGAATAATGGATGGCTGGATTGGAGGGACAGTGTGTGGAGGTGGAGAAAGAATGAATGTCAGCTGGAGAGATGGGATAAGATGGCCCCCAGGTCTGACTGCTGCTCCCCCGAGGACAACTACTAGAGGCCTGGAGCTACACCCTGTCTGTGTATGAGTGTGTATGTGTAGCCCCATACAGTTGTTTTCTGCGCTTAATAGATTCTTGATCTATCTCAGCAGAGTATATAATTACTTGCCTGACTGTATATTGATTGCGACAAAACGTGTTTTTCTATGCCCTTCTCTTAAACACACTGAACATTTATGCACACATGCCCATGTACACACACAGGTGTGATTCGCCATGTGGGTGATGCACTGAAAGACCACGCCTCCAAGTCAAGGGGGAAGATATGCACCATTGGTATTGCTCCATGGGGCATCGTAGAAAATCAAGAGGACCTTGTTGGCAAAGATGTAAGTCTGTGAAAAAAAGAGGTAGGTAGGTAGATAGATAGATAGATAGATAGATAGATAGATAGATAGATAGATAGATAGATAGATAGATAGATAGATAGATAGATGCACATTTGAGTGTATGTATCTGTGTAAAAAAAAAACAACTCATATGCAGTCTTCAATGGTCAGAGCCTGTAAAGTGTAATTGACAGTTTATTCACTGAGATGCTGAGTAAGCCAATAAACACTCCTTCACAGTGACTTGGACAGATGGCGGAACCAAATGAGGCCCATGCTGAGTCAATGAAATCTCTGGGAATCAGTGTTATGTTATTGTTAAAATTTCATCAAAATGTGCTGCACTCTGTCCCCCTGAATAAGTCAGGCAGAGCCAATTAATGTTGGTGACTGAAATGAGATGATTAACTGCCGAGGCTCTTTTTTCATGCGTGATTGGTCTTAGCTGTCTATACATGGCCGGATGAGTTTACCTCAGAGTGTCAGACAGTGTCCTAGTACAATATGTATCCAAGCTTCTGAGTAACTTCTGAGAAACTCAGTGTAATTTAGTGTAACTTCAGTTGCAGCACAATGAATGTGATGTTAATAATTACTGGATACATGATTCTGTGAATGCACCAAATGTACTGGCAATTCTAAATGCATACAATTTAAAAAAAAGAAAAAAAATCATCAATTTTATTAACTGATCCAGTGTAGGGTTGCACTGCAGCAGGTAGCATCCCAGTTGTCTCAAGTAAAAAGATGAGGTTTATCAACCATGTGCTCAATTTAAAATTACCAATTAATCTAATAAGTGAGTCTTTTGGGGGAAACCAGAGTATCTGGAGAATACCCAAACAGGTACATGCCCCATGTGTCCAGGTGGTTCAAACCAAGAAGCTTATTGCTTTGAGGTGACTGTGCTATCCAGTGCACTGATACGACCACTGTGCTGTCAATTTTTGTAATTATTTAATGAACATCAAATTATTCATTAACTTGATAATATGCTTGGTATATATATACACGCAGCTGAGTAATGTAGTACTTTTGAAAGACTCACATGAGACAGATCTTTTCAATAACTGTTAAGACTGGAGCAGGACAGTTTGGATCCTACCTGTACATCATAGATGATTGTACATCACATTGATTTCACTGATTTTCACTATTAGTATTTTCTTTGTGAAAGTCTCTCACTGCTTGTAAGGCTTCTTTTGACTGCTCCATTATTTGCAAGGGGTCACTACAGTGGATGGCTTCACATATTTGATTTGGATTTTTACACCAGATGCCCTTCCTAACACAACCTTCATAGTGATTTATATCTCTTCCTGGTCTTGAACTGGGGATCTTTTGCATGTGTTAACCACTACACAATGGAGCCACTATAGTTCCTAGTGCCTGGTAAATGCTAATGCCCTTGAAATTCTATGGCCCAGTTTGTAACATAGGCTTGCCATTAAACATTTGAAGCCTCGAAACACAAGCCAACTTAATACCAGATATTATCATTAATATCATTAGGGTTATTTTATTCCGATTTTGGAAGGCTTTGGTGAGTAATGCTCTCTTGAAGTATAAATTCAACTTTAGATAAAATAGTAAAATTATTAAAAACCTCCAAATTAATTTTTTGACAATATTTCTATTTTATTTATTGTTTTATTGCCAATATTTCTAATATTTCTAGCTAAGAAAGCATGTTCCTGTGAAACTATACATGCTTCCTTTGTCAGGTTGTCAGTCATGATGTTTGCATAGCTGTTAAATATTGTCTTCTTTTGGCCAGGTGGTGCGTCCATACCAGACCATGTCCAACCCTATGAGCAAGTTGACGGTTCTAAACAGTCTCCACTCCCACTTCATTCTGGCGGACAATGGCACCACGGGAAAGTATGGTGCTGAGGTCAAACTTCGACGCCAGTTAGAGAAACACATCTCCCTGCAAAAGATCAATACACGTGAGTGAAATTTACCTCATCTTTCAGTCTGAGCCAAACTGACCTATTTACCCTACATTCATGTTGGTGTTTTCAAACAATGCAAGTGATAACAGCATCATGAAACTGTAATCCTTGCTTTATCAGCCACACCACCTTGGGTTAATTGGGTTCACTCTATTTTGTAGACTAAAATTATCATTACCTGCTTTATACTGAACACATGCTGTCAGAAAGTGTATTTTTAGCCTGCTGGATATAACTTCATGAGCCTTTGAAACTGTCCCTCCCTTCAGGGGTGGTTTATTTTTTCTTTCAAAGCTTCTTGACAGCTTAGATGAACTCTTTCCTCAAATAAATCTGCTTGATAATCTCTGTTTTTTTCTGCTCTTTGGTGCCTACAGCTACCAAACCAGCTAGCAAACATAGACATAGAGGCGAACATAGACGTTACAGTAATGTGTCCTTATAAACACACTGAAGTAAGGAAAAGCTTGAACAGATTGTTTTCTTTGTTTATTTTTCACACTCAACAGTGCATGATACACATTTTAAGCCACTGGTTTGACTGCACAGACAACAGTGTATATACTTTGATAGATAAATAATATTGCATTAAAAAACACAGTTTCACTGTATTTTTATTTTTGTGCAAGTCTTCATGTTTCATTTTGAAATTGGTTATACCAAAAGCACTCTATGTTCATAAACGGTAGCAAGTGTAAATGCTTGTTCATGTGCCCAAAAACATAAGTGTTTTTGTCCTGTGTGTTTTTGAGTCAACATATTTGGCTTTGTGTGGCGTGTTCATCCACCACTGAGCCCTTGTCACATTGCATTTCTCTGTTTTCAATTTTCACATTATACCTTAGCTAGAAACTGAATGGATTTACATGAATACAAAATGCTTTTCTCTGTCTTTTTCTATCTCACCCTCTTATTCTCTCTCTCATACACAGACACAAGCAAAACACAATCACACATAAACCTCTGTGATACCCTTGAAATATATTTCTCAATAGCCTCTTGCAGTATTGTTTTGATTGAGCCAGGAGCAAACCTGAGTCAGATAAATGTTGTTTACTGCCAGGATTTATTTGTTATTACCTTCTTTTGTTGTCAGCGTAAAGCCATTTTAAAATAATTTCCTCAGGGTTTGGTTGACATGAATGCACACACTTTTAACACCAGTGCTTATTAAAAAACTCAGGAAGTCATCAGGAAGTCGGTACATTGCCACAGTGTCGAGAGCAATACCATGATTCAGATCTTCCCTTTGTCAGCACCAATTTTATTTGCCGTCAGACATACCACTGATATTTGCGCATAGTGAGTTTATAAGGACATGTTAAATTTTCGTCATTCTTAGAAGAAGTGTTAACACTACCACATCCCTTCTAATTCTGTAATTTCAAGGATGTAAGAAATGTTTCTGGTGTTAAAGGGACAAAGCAGTGTACCCCGTCTGTTTGTTCATCATCCAGCCATGTGACCTATGGACTTCCCTTTGTCATCCTATGCCTGGATTAATACAAAAGGGGCTGGGAAGGCAAAGGGACGCCCAGTTGTCATGCAAGCATCTAATATACCGTCCCTGATTAAATCCTTAACTTTATTTGGGTCCAAGCTAAGCACTAATATTTATGGGAATCTACTAAATAAGCAAGGATATAGGTGACCAGTGACCTGCTGACTATCCATATCACAGAGCCACAAACCACGGGCTATCTCAGACAATAACCAGCAGTGCCTGAGGCTGCACTGATATCCAGCTTGAGGTACAGCTGAACCTGCCACTCATCCTGGCACCTTGCCTCTTGAGGTGAAGTCTTCTATCAAAGGGAATCCACAGCCTTAATCAAAATCACATGAAGACCTATACTTCCACAGTATGAACTGACTTTTATCTTACTGTCAAAGCGAGCTCATCTTAGTAAGTCTTAAATGTATATATA
>VVAS01079778.1:13883-27326 GCA_015103295.1 Ptychochromis oligacanthus
ATCCCGTAGCAATCGGCCCCCCCCCCCCCCCCCGCCCACTCCAGAGACTGCCGTGCCAGGCGGGTGCAGGGTGACAGATGGCATACACCAACCTCCCCCCTCGCTCTCCCCTACTGCACCAGCCCCCCTGCTCGGCCCCCCCGGTGGCGCAGCGGCGGACCAGATCAGTGCCATTCTGTCTCATTAGAGCCTGGCTAATTAGCGTAGCCTCTTCCAGGGGAGAATGAGCGAGTGAGAGAGGGAGACAGAGAGAGAAAGAGAGATGGGGAGGGAGGGTGCCGTTTGTGGTGGTGACTGCGTTCTGTACTCTACTGGCCATTGAGGAGTCGGAGGGCTTTGAGCCCCGCAGTGTGCAGGGCTCCCAGGGTGCTTGTTTTATGACAGCAGGGACTCTGATTCCATCCAACGCACAATTCCTCTCAGGAAGTGTCGGGAATGTTTAGACATAAAAGTCGTGTCAAAGGAATGCCCCCAGTCCGCTCCACCCCACCCTCAGCCGACCTCCCATCGCTCAGCTGAATATTAGCTGCCCTCTCCGTCAGGCTAGCCAACACAGCAAGCCTCCCCTGTTAACATGAATGAAAACAAAGTGCTGCAGCTTGCTAGATAGTGCTCTAGCCCTACTGAGCCAGTTAATAATGTTGACATCAACTCCAGGCTATCCAGATCATAGCTTGCACCTCTGCAGGCTAAAATGAAATGGGCCGTTTGGCAAATAGCGCAACTTCTGGCAGTGTCAACGCTGGATTTGAACCAGCAGCGCGCAGTTGTTTTCTCCAAGTCTGACATCTCCTGAAGCTAAACGGAGATGGAGCATTCTTGGAGCGTTCGATCAGTCTGAATCATTGAGGAACGGATCATGAATAATGATTCCGATTTTATCAAAGAGTAAACACAATATGTATCCTAATAAATCAGGATGGCTGCATGGATTACTTAAAAAAATATGAATGCTCCGGCTTGAAGTAAATAGCGAACATTAATCTGATAAAGTATTATGGCTTGGGTTAGAGTCACTGCTCTATAGTTACTACTATGAATATGTGGCAGTAAAAGAGTGATTGAAATGCAACATTGAATATGTGCATGTGGGGGTGGGGGGTGTTAAGGGCTGGCAGAGGCCTGCTGTGGTTACGAGCCCTAAGAGAGGACAGAATGGCTGCGTTCCAAAAACCCCCCGAACACCAGCAGACATAAATACACACAAACACTGGTCCACACATTCAATGTGCCTGCACAGAAAAGCACACAGTATATACAATACACCTAACCACACACTCATTGGAGCATGAACCAACGGGTAGACGCAGGTTAACTTTTCTACTCAAAGCAGTGCCGACTGCGACCTCCTTCAGGCTGCCACCTCGCTTCTTTCGTTCCCTGATTTTCAGATTTATTCTCCTCTTCTCGCCTGTATAATGTCTCAAATATGCTATGCTCAAATGCAAAATGCACTAAATGGTGCACAACTAACCACACATGTCTCGGTCACCTGGTCCTGGTCCTTCAGCTCAGCTTAGGGAAAACCCTAAGCTGAGCTGAAGAGGCAGAGTTTGAACTGCAAACCAAGCGGACAGGACGGTGCCAGTTTCAGTGATGAGGCCTCTTCCTCCCCCTCCCCCCATGATTATTTCCCTGGACCCCATATGGGCATCCTGCCAGTCCAGCCCATCCTCCATCCTCATCACCAACCACAGTACCAGCAGTCTCTGCTGGCATAGTGCTCTACCCACGGCTTGGATGGTTATTTTTTTCCCTGCTAGCCTGAAAAACCTCTCTTGACCTAAGCTTAAGTGATTATTTTGAATATTGTAAATACATACATTCAGCTCTTTCTCTCACTGACTCAGGCTACAGTAAGGTCAAGAACATTTTATAAATGACAAACTTCATTTTCGAACCAACATCTTTATTGGAAATGAGTAGCTAATCTAAATAATATCTAGCATGGCTAAAGAGACCAGAAATCAGTGCTAATCACTAACTCACATACTATGATTATGGATTCTCCAGGAAGCCACCACATTTTCCTGCCTGCATGAATGGATTCAATACTTTGCAAATGCTTTTTTCTGGCTATAATAAAACAAAAGTGTCATCTTTTATCAGGTAGCACAAAGGCAACACACTGCATAGCTGAGACCACTTTTACTTTGTATGATACTGAATGTGTGCCAGCTCATAGTGATATCCAGGGCTAGTATTTTCATCATCAATTATTATTATTATTATAAGGACTAATCAATCAGTTTGTAAAATGTTACAAAACACCAACAAGCTTTTGAAAAAATGGCCATCATAATTTCCCAGGGACCAAAGGTGACGCATTCAGGGAGAGAACAGGATGTCTGCTTGCTTCTTATCTATTTAGGAATCTCTGTATGTCTCTGTGTGTGTGTGAGTGTGTGTGTGTGAGTGGGAGGGTTTGTTCTCATTTCTTGACAACTGTTCGTCTGGTTCGGGTGTGTTGCTGGGGACCTGATTAAGTGCAGTGTCAAGTTTTCGTACTTTGACTAAGAGCTGTCTTCTGTTAGACTTTCACAACTACGAATCGCCTGCCTGTGAGGCATTTAGAGAATACTGGTAAACTGCAGCTTCACTCATAGCCACAAGAAAACTCTCAATCTATAGGAAACACTGCAGTTAAATTTGAGTTCAAAGACGAAGGAAAGGGTTCTCACTAAGTACAACTTGGTTCCTGGTTTTTATGTCAGAGGAAGTGATTAATACAGGGCAAGTTTACATCTGATTAGTTACCAACTGGTTCAGTTAGTATTCTGTTCCTCAGACTTGCTTCATATGTTGTAAGTGAGTGTATCCTTATAGCAGTCTTCCTTTTAAAACAGTAATGGCTATATGTGTGTTTATTAGCTTTCACAGCCATTTGCCTGCTTGTGAGGTGTTTAGGGACATCTGTAAATTGTAGCTATGGAGAATAACTCCCCAAATTAGCACTGCACTAGTATAATAATTTTACAGTTACTTAAAACAGAGAAAAGCAGCAGTTACTCTGAGATGTGATGAAAATGATTGACTGATTGCTTAACTGCCAAACTAGCTGATTTATAATTTAACATATTGCAGCTCTGCAGCTGTCTAAAATAAATGTTATGGAAATCTTACTTATTTACTTCTATGTATGAAAGTGATAATATACACAGCACTGAAATAAAAGACACCCCTTTTTCACCCAGATCGTGATGCTGACATTAGCAAATTCAAAAATAGTGGAACAATTTGCCCAGAGCATAAACCTAAAACCAAGACAATGATCTCACTGTCTTAATTTAAATTAAAAAAGAAGTATGATAAATGCTGATTTTTAGAAGATTTTTGTGGAAATCGCAACTGAAAGCTGGGTCCTAGTACATGGGTGCTGTTGGGGAGGAGCAGCCGCTGGTCTGGCGGTGCTGGTAGATGTGGTAATGCCGGCTGGGTAGTAAGGGGGGAGGACCAGCTGCCCGGGGAGCGCCCATTACGAGATAGAGCCAGAGATAAGTGCTCTCCCAGGCCCCTTTTCAGAGGCATAATTAGCACACTTCTTATCTGCTGCTCAATTCACATTCACACCCGCCTGCCATGAATGGAACGTGAAAGAGAGGCAGAAATCGGGGGAACGAGAGAGGTAGAGGGGCAAGACAGAACGAGGGGAGGGAGGTGGAGACAGCATGATGGAAACCTGTTCCCAGACAAACCGTCATTTGAGAAGAGAGAGACATGAGCGAGTTAATACTGCGAACGCCTAACTCTCCCTCTTTCTCTTTCTCCATCCTTCCAAGGAGTCTTTGAACTCCTTAACAAAAACAGTGGTTTGTGCATCAAACTGCAATTTGGTAAAACAAAGCTATCTGGGGCTATAATCATCCTAATCAGCAAGAAAAAAATAAAGCCTTTGCAGATATTTCAAGATTATTCCGCCCTTGGTGATCTATTTCTCCCCCCATCTTCTTCATCAAGCACAATTGTGGAAATCTTCCCAACTCTGCCTGCGACAGACACATGAAAACCTTTAATAATGAGTCCTCAGTGCTACATTTTTAATTGCTTTTAATAAAGAGTTAAACTGGTGCTGTGTTTTCGCCTTCTGTTTCCAACACACACAAGCTTATGTTGTGTGAGCTCTGTGCTCTTTGTGAGAAGATGACAGGGGCTCCCATCATCATCTAACTGAGTGGAGCTAATATAAACAGGTTTGTTTGGTGTTGAAACAGTGTCGACTGCTAAACTCCAAACCCACAATAAAGAAGACATGTGTCATTATGACGACAAATCACAGCACTGATGCACTGAGGTAAGTTTTTGTTATGTGGTGTCTACATCTTTACCTTTGATTTTTGTATAGTTTTATCTGACTCCATCCTATATACACATATTGAAAGAAATATACCACTTCTATGATGTGTTTGGTTCTTTTATGTGTGTTTTACACGAGTTTGCCAATCAGGTTAAGGATTAGCTTATTTAGACACAAAAAGACTTGTCTCAGAGGTAAAAGTTCCTCATTTTCTTGCTTTAAATAAAAAGGTTTCCAATATATGTGTGTCTGCATGTGTGTGAACACTCTGAACAATTATATACACAGGTCTAGAATTTCAGGTTTGGATTTATGGCATATCAAGACAGCTCTAACACATTCTTTGGAATGGATGGTGCAGTTAACAAATTATGTCACCTGAAAACAGGGGACAACTGAAATACCTTTTACAACTACAATTTTGGAAAAATTGTGAGGAAGTTTCTGGAGGAAGACAACGACTGTACTAGTTTTTTTAGTGTGCATTTTGGTACCTGGCTCTTGGAGGCAGCCACCTTAGCGAACAGGGCCTGGGACACTTTGGCCCTCTTCATCTCCTGCTGGATCTCATCATATATGGTGGAGTTGATGTTGAGGATGCAGCTGTCTGTCTTGCCGTTCCATTCACTGGGCAGTGGTGAAGGTTTAACCTGTTAATAAAAACAAGAAAAAGTTGATTTAAAAGCCTTCACAGTTTTATTAAAAATTAATATGTTGTTAGATATAGAATTCTATTTGTATTTGACAGGTTTTAATTATTGTATACGTGGACCTGGAAACTCTGCCTAAAGATTTTTTTATTAGTGGCGTGTGACAGTTGGTTTACTGCAACAGAGTAATGTAATTTCTCTTTATTGTTCCAGACTTTCTGGTAACACATTAAGCTGAAAGTCACGGAAAAAATGAATGTTTGCCTTGCACTTGAAAGATAACTTCACACAACATTTCCAATTTCATAAACATGGAAACACTAAAATGCATGTAGGTATATTCTTGTCAGTGAGAATGTATTTGCTCAGACTGGCAGTGCTGGGGGTTGGGGAGGTGAAGGCGTGAAGTTGTTTGCTCACAGGTGAAATGCCCACAGGGATTCGGGGATTCCAATCCTCCGGCCTTACGCTGTTACAGTCTTCCCTTCGGGGCTAGAACACAACACAACCGTATTTGTTCAGACTCACATAAGAAAAAAAACAAATAAATAAAGGGAATCTGTCTGAACACATGATCATGCATGCAGCCACCTCACACACACAAGCACACACACACACACACATAAGCTTGAGTGTAGATTACACCCACACACAGCGCCAGCCTTACTTTGCTCAAAAACACTTAGATGTGTTGTGTGAAACGTTATTATTCTTATGTCAAGCTGGTGATTAAAAAATAAATGTAAGTCAAGTGAAATCAAATCATCTTCATTCAGCGGCTTGTTGCATCTTGACGAAAATCCTTTGACAAGGTAACAAGTATCCTAATAAAAGCATTACCCAAGAACCATTAGCATATGAATCATTCCATACGAGTCTTTTTGAAAAGAAGCATCGACAGGGTTGGGTATGAGTACAAGTAAATGGCATTCAAATAAACCATAATAACACCAACAGCTACCATCTCATGATGGAACTGGCGATCAAAAAAACATATATATTCAAGTATTTGTCTAGACACCTAATATGAGCCTCTTTATGTGTTAAAAACAATCACACAGTCCTGAAATTTGTGGTGAAAGTGGAATGTCTGAGAATTTCTGGGGCCTTTTATCCTGTTTTATGACAGCTCGACATGGGCTTGTCAGTCGGAGCAGGAGGATACCGTGTCAAGCAAATTGTTAAGGCAGGGACATGCACTAACTGGCTTTGGGAGAGTCGAGCCAAGCCATCGGTACATGTGAGAGAAACATACCTCTGCATCTGTTTTTATGAGGCCAATAAAAACCCTCCTCTGTCTCTGGCTCAATTGCCACCCTGTCTGATTTATGTGGTTAAATTCACACCGCATTGCTCCATAGGAGAGGCTGGCAGATGGCCAGGTGTATGAGTGTGCAAATCTGTGTGTGTGTGTATGTGAGAGAGAGAGAGAGACCAGGTCTATATGATAGATGTCAGTTGGTTTAAGTCATACAGGTGAAGTATATTAGGCCTTGAGATATTGTACTGATGTGCCAACAGTATTTTGAGTGAGGTGAAAATAAAAATCTGAAACCAGAGGCTTTGAATTTTGTATGCCATGCTGTAGCCATTGCATTTATTCTTCCTCTTGCAAATTTATTTCTGTTTTATTTTGTTTAGTTATGTGCCTTTGCAGTTGTGAGCTCACTGCAGATATGCTAAAAACCTTGGTACATTAATTCTGTAAGCAAATGATTTACTTCACCTGATGAGAAGTAACAGGGAGCTCATAGTTCCAAACCCCTATGTTGGCTTTAGGGACACTAAACAACAGATTATTTTGGCAAAAATGTTCTTTTTCTTTTCCTTTTTTCCCTTCAATAATCTTGTGCAAGGGTCCACCCTCTTACTTTAAGTCCCTGTCCTGTACTGGCACAGCCTGAGATGGCAAAGATGAGCTGCGAACTGCAAAATGGCCCTGCTTAAGTTCAGCACCGCTGCTTCACAGTACGACTCTTTCTTTTCAGCTTTGTATGACAGCCACTGCCACCATGCTGAGCAGTTTCAGGGGGAAGATTGATTTTTAAGATGGGTGGCCTGGCGCTTCCATCTTACTCTCCTCTACAACTAAATAAAAACCAAATTTTCACAGGGGACAGGACAGAAGAGGCCTTTGTCTGCCCCTCTCACCTCCCAGATGCAGCCGACCGCACTTCAAATGGGCTTAAGTGGTAGAAAGTTGCCACATACCTTTCAAATGAGGGACACGGATTTGCGGCAAGGGTACAAAGTTGTACTGTGGTACGAAGCGATTTTTAAAGAGGCACTGACTAAACGATGTTTGATCTTTCACAGAGCTTGTCATCACTGAGTGAGCTTTATTTTTTTGAAATGGGAGGGCTGTTAATGCTGCCTAATGCATGGTAAAAGGTCAAAATTAGCACAAAAAATTATCCATCATTTGTGCACCATTCTCACCTGTGTGGTGAGGGCGGGGATGATGCAGAACTCATTTACATGCAGGAAGAATGTAAAGTATGTTCTCTGGTGTTTACCGCTGACAGACTTTTATTTGTTCCACATGTTTCTAGACAGGCTGATACAATAGAGGGGAATGTAAGGTGTGCAGCAAAACAATGTGTTGGGGTTGTGCTTGTATACATGCTTGTTGTTGTCCCAGAAAACAGAGTGTGCTAATGAGTGCATGAAGTGCCTGTATTTGTAAATTATAAATATTTAACACCACACAAAATGTTTTATACCAACTGACTGAATCTTGTGAAGAAGAAGAAAGACAAAGGAAAGGGCATTTTGTTTGACCTTGTGTGGCACGTAGCACCATTAAGCAACACCCATGTCACAAGATTTATTTAATGTCTGTCTATATCCCTCCATGATTCCACCACAAAGAGAGACAGACAGAAAGTCTCAACTCACTCCAACCTGCTCTCATGCCTGCATACCTTTACCCATTACTCACTGCATGTAAACACATTCATGCAATACCAACAACATCTCAACAGTTCAAAGAAACAGATCCCTTCACACATGTTGTTTTATGAGGTAGAAATTTAGATTTATCATCCCTGATTTTTGTGTGCACACTGAAAACTGTAACTACGTAGAAAATCATATTTTTCTTCTTGTTGCAGGAATTTAAAGAATTGTTATTTTTATTTCCCATGATTCAAGCTTGGAGTGTTTTTTTCCTGAGTTGGAGAAGTTAGCTACACCAAAGTAATTAGACAGAATAGTTGGTCCAAGTGTGCAACAGCATCACAGATTACAGAATTTTACAAAGGAGTTTATTTGGCAGTGTCATGCCAGTAAAAATCTGGGTTTGGTTGGTAATCTGACCTGATTTTTGCCTCCCAGAGTCCAGCTTTAAGAAGAGCTTATTCATCCAAGTGCAGACCTTACCTGCTACCTACAGGGAAACATCTAGGCTATATGGAGGCTACAACTACTGAGGCTTTGTGTTACGTCCATCATACTTCTGCTTTTGATGGAGCGAAGCCTGCGAGAGGTCAGGGAGGCAACTTGAGCTGCACTGCATCACATATGTGACACATTTTACTCACCTCACATCATCTATCAAGCACACCGTCCCAGTTTGACAGTGTATTTAAGCTGCATAATTTCCCTGCTCTGCATTGCTTGTGTGCTGTTTTGAACCCCTCCACCACCCCAGCATCCACTTAAAGCTGCAGGAGCCTGTTGTATTTATCACTTCTCAATTTTATATGAAGCACACTGGACAAACCTCAGTAAGAGCAGACAAATTTGTATTGAGTATTTTAGAAAAGCATTTTCAGTTCTTCTCATCATGGTTTTTGTTCTTTTTTAGAAAGCAAACAAAAGAAGGAAAATATGATTACTTTAGATGCACACCACTATTTGTTTTTTTTTCATTTAGAACAATTCTTCTCAGTTTATAGAGCATCTCCATTCAAGAAATATTATTACAGCATCCTCTGTGTGATCCTCTGTATGATTACAGAGGATCACACAAACAGACAATAAGTTACCTGTACAGGTCGACTGGATGGGGTGCTGATGAGTGGAGCGGATCCCATTGCAGAGGCCGCCGTGAGGCTGCGCTCCCTCTCCTCCTGATAGATGCGGTCGCGCTCGGCCTCCGGCAGCTGCAGGAAGTTTTGCATGGCGCGCAGGTTGACCAGCAGCGACTGGGACGCTGTCTTGGGATCTTCCTCCTTACGCAGGATCTCAGACAATAAGCCCTGCAGGATGAAACCATTGTTAGTAAAATAAAAAAAAAAAGGTGGCAAAAGAACAGCAGTGGGAGAACAGCAGCAAAGAAGAATGAAAGAGAAAGAAAAAGTAAAAGACTCCCAGAGAGGGAAATAGATGTGAAGCAGGGGTCATGGTGGTAACCAATAAGGAGAATAATCTCATTAGAGGGTTCTTAAGTAAGACAGCAAAGTGTAAATGGAGACTCTAATGACAATGGAGATGTGGCGCTCTTACACACACTTTCTTTTCTGAGTCAACTGATTATAACAGAGTCTCCACCTCTCATAGATTTGCACGAGCTTCGTCTACAGAGAGCAGTCCATTATTAATGTTATAAAATCATCCCATCATATCCTCATGACTCTCTGCAGGGCTTTTGTCTGGAAGTAAAACAATATTGTTCTGCCAGTCTGTAACACTTCATCCATGATCATTTGTGGATGACAAAAAAAAGAAAAAGGAAAAAAAAGCGACTTCACTGAAACTTCTGTGTGGCCTCTGAACCCATTACACGTGGGTGGTATTTAGCACATCTTGGACATATTCTTCAAATCATACGCTGCTTTGGATAAGAGCGCAGCTACTTGCCTGAAACGTCTTGTCTTGTTCAGCGGGCAATCAGTGTATCCTCTGTTTACTTTTCAATAGCGCTCAATTCCATCATTATGAGACGACGATGACTCCATTATCAGAGACGTGTGATTGGGCCTTTTCATCAGCTCTTGGCCACACACTGTGCTCCGCTTCTCTCACCATCTCTCACCATCAATACGTGTGATTTGGTAATAAAACAAGGTGATGGGGAAAACATGCTCACTCTTTTATTTATTTTTAAAGCATTTAAGTCCTTTTGGGCTAATGATCAGAACAGCAATGTGTGACTGGTGGTGTTGTTCTCTGACTATTAAAATATATGCGCCCATATGTGTCATGTTTAAAATATGCAGTTCTGTGGTATGCAGACTTGTGTGAACAAACTGCAAATTTTTATTGTTTTGACTGTGTACTTGATGTATATACATCTTCAGAGGACAAATTAGTGGTATATCCTTTTTATGCTCTAACTCTTTGTGTATCTGTTTGCATTCTTCAGCGTGAGCATGCTTATCATTCTTCGCCATCAACCATTTCTGTCTATCTTTTCAGTCGAGCAGTTTCCTCCCCATAAAAAAAAGCGACCTCTGCTCCTTCCCTCTGTCTCCTCTGATCCACCTCCACTACTCTTCGTGCCACTACTCGACACCCCCTCCCCTGCCCTTTTATTAACGCGGGCTTCAGGAAGAAACACAAACCTAATAAATAATCCTCCAAAAGCAAACTCTCCAATGGCACGTTAGGCTAATTCCTAACATCAGCCACCGATAAGGCTATATTTGTTTGGGAGCTTGCCATTCTGCACAAAACACTACTGTCTGACTAAGTAACACACACACTCACATCATTTTTGTTGCTGTACATTCTAATTCCAATAGATCCTTATCTATCCTTTTTTTTTTTTTTGTCTTTTTCATACACAGGACTTCAAAGCAAATGGAGCAGTAATGAGGTTTGTTGTCACCCCCCCTCCCCCCAACACAGACAGCAGGTCTTAAGACATTAACGCTGCCATCTGTGTGTGTGTGGGTATGTCTGTTAGGCCTCTGACTCTGAAGAGAAACCACATATTTTTGGCAGGGAGAGAACGGATGCCATGACCGAACCTGGGTCTTTCACATGGCAGCCTGCCAGCTGTCTTCAAGTACAGCAGAGGTGCTAGATTACTGGAGTGTGTGAGAATTATGAATGAAGCATAATCTGTAGATTTGAAAAGAAGCCCTTCCTAACATTTGTTAGCAAAAGACGTGTCATGAAATTGTAGGAATGATAATGTGATGTACTTCCTTTGCAAACAGGATGTTGTTGTGACAGATACACGTCATGTGTTACTACTGGAGAAAAAAGCAGAATTACATTTTTGGATGGACTTTTTGGTTTAACTTCAATGGTGCCACATGATTTCAATATTAAAGATGTTTACTTTTTTGTAGGAACTTTTTTGGGCTTTTTAAGGTACCTGTTTCACAGTTTAAATGCTTCATTAACATCTGAATATCTCAGTCAATTTAATTCAATTCAATTTTATTTATATAGCGCCGAATCACAACAGAAGGTCGCCACAAGGCGCTTTATATTTTAGGGTAAAGACCCTACAATATTAGACCCAAGAGGTATAACATTAAAGATTAAAAAAACTGATTGTGACAGTTAAACTTTAACTGTATGACGTAGCAGTACGCTTTCTATCATTTTATCATCCAAGTTAAATACCAAAATACTACATGTTTTCCAAAGATGGTCATTAATATACAAAACTAAATTATTTAAAATTTTTAATATAATCAACTGATATTGTACTATGTGACTAAGATCAGTTCTGTTCTGTTCATCTCCATTATAATTTAATGTCCTCACCTGTGTTCTGTTGAAGGCCACACGGGCGAAGACGGCCTGTGAGATGCCGGCCCGTTTTAACTCATCCCTCACCCACTGGTAAATCTCGGAGGAAACCTCTGTGTTTGATGCCACCTGTGGCTCCAGGGGCTTGGTGTGGGAGCTGCGGTTGACAGGTGGGTGGTTGAGGTACTGCTGTGACAGGGATTGCTGCGCCAGCAGCCGGTTCACGGCATACTGCTGGTTGAGGATCTGTGCCATCACAAGCTGCTGGTTGACCAGCTGGGGGCTGATGGGTGTGGACACCAAGCCCGGGTGATGCAGACCGGGGAGCTGGGGCTGCCGGCCGCCTGTTTGGCCACCGTGCGGTGGTGGAGCATGAGGCAGCGGCGGCACCGGTGAGGAAGGAGTCTGCTCTGCTGTGCTGCCGGGGATTGGCTGCTGCTGCTGGGAGAAACCCAGGTGGTTGTGGTTGTGGTTAGAGCCAGGTGGGGAGAGGTCAGACAGGCCATCCATTTCCGCTGGAGGAAGAGGAGGAAGACAAAGAAAAATGGATACAGACAAATGATTGGTTAATTAGTGACTTAAAGTCGACAAAGAAAACAGAGGAGCAAAAAGCAGCTTCTGAAAAAGGAGTGGTGAGTGACGCAAAAAGAAAGAAAAAAAAAGAAAAACAAAACGATAACAATCTAACAATCATGAACATCAGTTTAATGGCACCATAGTCATACTCTCTAATCAGAAGAAATGAAACAGACCTGGCCTGCAACAGATCAAATGCTTGCCTCAAGTCAATCTAAGCCTGTCAGCTTACATTCCTGTTTACATTATATGAGAAGGGAATTCATTTGTGAAGCCAGCACATATCTAGGAAACCAAATGGCAAACAAAAAGTAACAGGAGTTTAGTATCTTTCCCTTAACCAGAACTCTTCACTGGCCTCTTCCTCCCCGCCAATGACCCGGTAAAGAAAAGGAAAAAAAAAGAAAAAGAAAAAGATGGAAACACAGATAAAAGAGCCTCATTGTGTTTGACCTGTGTCTTCCACAAACCATGCCTTCGAAATTAAGTACAGAATGTCTGTGGCCTCATCATGTGAAAAAAAATCTTGTGTGTGTGTGTGCGCGTGTCTATGTGTGTGTAGATACAGAAATGATATGTGCGTGGCTGCTGCGTGCATTTGTATTTGTGTTTGTGTGTGTGTGTGTGTGTGTGTGTGTGCATCCAAAAAGGCTGAAGCAATACAGCTAAATCTGATTCTCTCTTTGCATCCTTAATTCTAAAATAAGGAACACAAGCTGGCCAATATGACATATTTAGGGGAGGATGGTTTAAATATAAAATGATGGGAACAGTGAACAGAGAAAGGAGGGGTAAATCGGAGGACAGAGTGAGTAACCTGAGAAACTACCCTGTTTGAAATACTAAAACAGATTTGACTTGAACTGTCTGTGAGAAAAAAAAATCTGTGTGCCGTCATTTAATGGCATTTTGGAGATTTTTGCGGCATCTCTTGCTTTGGGAATCTTTAAGTCCATAATGGCTGCTGGGGAATATTTTAAGACAGGTTTAAATTATGTGCTTAGAGGATGAAAACAATGATTTAACATTTAAAGTGCTACCCACATCGAAGTGAATGAGCATTTGGAGCAGCTGAATGTTTTCAGGTTACTGCCTCTCTTTAAGGAATTCACATATGCTGAGGCTTTTTGCATGTACTATGCCGAGTGAGTGAGGGGGCAGTATTTAAGAATTCATACGGATGGCAACATTAACACCTCAGAAGTGTGCTGCGGCCTCCACATCCCACAGAAAAGCATCGTATGAGAATGTGAAAAGCATAAATTGCTGTTA
>VVAS01079818.1:2702-16979 GCA_015103295.1 Ptychochromis oligacanthus
AAAAAATTGATACTAAATTTTATTTTTAGAAAAATAAGTGAAAAAAAAAAAGGCTCAAAAAAAAAAAAATTTTTAAAGGTTTTTTTTTTTTTTTTTTTTTTTATCTTTTTTCTGATTTACCCTCTTTCATCATGTCACATCTTTATTTTTTCTTTCACTGTAGAACAAATACACAGTATACTGTGAAATACTGGATATCACCACAGAAACTGTACTTATCAGCAGCAGCTTCAATACACACTGCATTCTACAGTAAGTGTTATTTATTAAAACTCTAAAAGGTTAAGGAAGACTAATGGCCATCTTGATGTAGACTATTTAATTGTGCTCTTAATTCTCCTTACAGCCAGTGCCATGATGGCCTTTCACGTTTTCACACTTCCTCGTTCTCACCTGAGAGAAAATTACACAAGCATAAATTTAAAAGCACAGGAATAAGTGTGACATTTCCACTGGCACATTTAGACTGCCTAATACACCACATACTGTAGATCAAATCAAGAAGTCCATCTGATGCATCTCTGTCTTGCTCTCTCTACACACACACACACACATATATGTATATATATATATATGTTCAAAATTATGAGATGGAAATAAAATCACTCACGTTAGACTGTTTTTGTTTTATCTCCGCTGTATGATGTTCTAATTTAAACACTCAGAGAGGACATATTTTCTCTTTTTCTGGCCCTTGCACTGTGATATTTACATTTCCCTGCCATGCTTTACATCTGTATGATATAGAATGAGTAATTGTTGTCATCAGCTCCTATCCTAACTGCTCGTTTTTTTTTTGTTTTTTTTAATCTCCCTTTGCCCATCCCCCAATTTAAAGGTTGAGGCATTAAGGACTGACAACCACTGACCTTTCCCTGTGCGTGCATCTATTATCCAACAGGACTAATCATGTTTTTCTTGTGCCTTAGATAGATGTGAGAAGGCAGAGGGGTGTGATATGGAGAAATGTCAAGGTCTTGCTGTCTGAGATTGGAATATGGTGTTATAGATCCTTTGGATCAACTGATAATCTAGTTCTGTATGAAATAGGGTGCTATTTTAAAGGCCTTTGACCAAGGTTATGTAAATTATGCAGAACCTAACATCACAAACATGGGCTTTAACTAGAGTTTTAGATAATAAAACAACTTACGTCTTGTAAGCTGAGGAAGAAAAACTTAATCTAGTAGCTAAATATAATCCAGTATACAAACATACTGAAACAAGTGAAAACATGACACTTACATTTTGGGCAAGGAAGCCTTTTAGATACTACAGCTAAAGTAGCCCACATTAATGTCTGGAGAATGAGCCTGACTTTGGCAGTGTCACTCAATAGTGAGCACGTTGTGGAAAGAGCAGCAGTTGCTGTCTTAGTCAAGGCATTTTGTCGTACCTGTGTGACAGAAACTATCAAGCAATAAAATCTCACTCTGGTAGTTACACATCTGTGGGTACAGTATAGCTACATTTCTTTCTTTCTGATTTTGGATAAAAGTGGCGGCAATGCATCTGTTATACCTGATTTAGACGGCAACCAGTGTTGTGCCACCAATAAGTGTACCGTTCTTTACAGTGAAGTAGGTTAAACATTTCAATTCCCCGGAGACAGTTTTAAATAGCTTCTGTTGCAGGGGGACTATGGAATGCACAGATAGATTAAAAGAAACAACCCAGAGGTCCATTTTCATAATTATGTTTTTGGTGCCAAACCCAACTGCTTGGCCAGCACTCCCAGAAAGGGAGGGTGAAAGAGAGAGAGGGAAGCAAAGAGAAATCAATACTTCAGTTGAAACAGCCCTGGCTGTGTTTTTTTGGGGGGAAGGAGGATGGAGAGGACCTGTGTAAGAGAGGCAGTCTGGCCCTTGTGGCTATAGTACCAGCTGTAGCAAAAAGGCAGAAGATGTTGTAAGATGAGCAAACTACTCTACTACCTGGCAGACACAGCTTTTTGACTGCATAGGTGGTACTGACCACCCCAAACCCATCACCGACTGCTCAAAGCAAAAACAAGAGAGATCAGTCTTCCCAGCCTTTGCTCCTCCTAACTTGAGCACAGTAAAGCAGCAAGACACCTTGGCCAGCAAGTAGTGAATAGTTGCCCCCTGCCGAGGGCAAAGTGAGGCAGCCACCATTTGTTCTCCTCTCCTTCTTTCTTTAATGCTGTGTCACTCACAGTAATGTGAACAAGATAATCCAATATCCAGGACTGAAGCTATACAGTAAGGCACTCATCTACAGCATGTGCAGACACATGATTTGATTTGTTTATATTGCTTTCAATTACCCCTCTGTGTCCCTTGTTGAGCTCAATAAAATTTTATATTGTGGATATTTATCTCTGGGTGCCCATTCTCTCGTCTTATGGCCTTCTTCATTTAGGCATTACAATTTCCATGGAAATAAATCATATTGTGAAGCCTCTGTGTATGGTCACTGAAGAAGCCAGTAGTCCTTGGCATTCAGCACTATAAAGGGGCAAACAAGCAAAGTACAGAGTGCTTCAAACAGACTGTTAGCATCTTCTTTTGTATTGCATCAGATGCCTCCTCTTCTCTTTTCCCCTAGTCTGTGTCTGTGCACACATAGCCATGTGCGTGTGTCTGTACTTAGTGTGTTGTGATCCACCCCTGCTGTTGTCTCATGTCAGTTCTAACCTCACCCTGCTAGCAGTGCTGGTATACATCCCCAGGAGCCTGCAGCAAATTATCATATTTATCGAGAAGCCAGCCATAGCATTAGCAGGAATACACAAGCCTCGGCTGTGGCTCCAGAGAAACGACCACTGTAAATCACACTGTCAGCCTTTCATGCAAGCTCAGTCATGGTTGTCAAGGAGACTGTGATGTGATTCTGTGGGCTATTCTGTTTTCTGCAGGATTCAAGGATATACGTTATAACTAACATTCTATAGTGCTTCTTCATAAGTTAATACCAAGTCAAACTCAGACATTTGGAGTTTTCTATTTCTACATTTATATACTCAAGTTCTAATGTTGACAAAAACAAAAACTTTGATTTCGGTGAAGACTTCTAAAGGGTCTAAAAGTACATCAAAATCACGGAAATGCTTAAAACATCCGCGATAAACAGGATTCCTAACATGTAGCCACATTTAATAAACGATCTTCTAGGTTCTAAAGGCACGACTATATCAAAGTCACAGTAAGGGTCAGTACTGGAGGTGCTTCAGTATAGCTGGCAACTTATTAAAAAAAAAAGAACACTAAATGATTGCTTGTTTAAATCTTAGTGAATTGGAGTAATATTAATCACATCATTTAGACCATTAAAGTATTTTTAAATAATTAGACCTAAGAGTTTTAGGTTCATTCTTAGAGAGGACATACTTTCCAAAGTACTTTTTGAGAGCGATTCATTCAGAGATTCATTGAGATTCATTCATTCAGTTTACTCCATAGAGACTAAAAAGCCTGTGAGATTTAGAGCTGAAATTTGAAAGCTGCACTATGCAAACGTGAATCTTACATAAAGCTGTTAAAAGCCATTTTCTACAGGATGTTTAATTTTGCCATGTTTTCAGAGAGTATTGAGTCTTTTGAGGGGCTTTTTTTTGTTAAAGAATTTTATTTCTGTAAACTTGTAGTTTATCAGCATTGTAAAGAACAGACCTAAGGTAAGATTAAAGAGAATTTTTAAATGTTTGTTTTTCTTATAAAACCCTTATGAATACTTGATCTATACGAACTGCAGGCAGTATTGACCATGAGAATACCAAAACATTAATGCAAGGTCTTTCACTCTGAATGCTTGTCTCAATAAATGCAAACAGAGGACAGAAACTGAACACTGCAGGACTCAATTAAAATTAGTGCTGTCAAAAGACGAGCTTAATCATTTAACACGCCGAGGAGCCGCATTAAACACATTACAGGGTAATTAATGTGGAAGTCTTTTTTTCAGTCAAAGAAAGTCATAGTATATTAGTATAATCAGTGTACTACAAGCCTTGTGACTTCCGCCATCTCCACTTCAGTTAGACACACATACACATGTTCATGTTGTAAAGGTTGGCTCAAAGGAGATGTGTACAATTGCTAAGACCAGACCTAGTAGCAGCTTTGTTAAGGATTCATTGACCGCATGAAACAAGGTCACTGAACTTCCATGTTGCTATCAAGGCATCGTTTTGGATGCCTTAACCTTGGTTAGTTACAGTTTAGGAACACAGAACATGAGACAACTAGGGGCAATTCTTGCCATAATAAATAGAAATTAAAGCATTTTTTACGGCAATGTATTTTATTTTAATTTGACATTTAGCTAGTTTTGTAATCATATTTATATTAATTACCTTTTGCATGCTTTTTGAGCACTGGGTGGGATGTAATAATAATCTTTGTGTTACAGTAAGACATCTTTGTGTTCCTATATGTTTTTTTTCTTGTGATTTATCAGTTTTGTAATCTTGCATGTACAGTGTATTCTATTCCTATGAAGTCAAAAAAGTAACATTTGTCCCCTAGCCCAGGTTCATTTTTAGATTTACTAGATTTGTCACAGGGGTGCATTCCTGATGGCTCGAAAGTGAGTGAAACCTGCTATTAAAGAGAACTTATATGACAAAAGATCTAGCATCAGAAATAGTAAGAGCTACTCAGTGTTTCTGTGTGTGTCTGCATTTTTGCCAGCCAACCGCATTGGTATGTTGAACAAGGGGTCTGTAGAAAGACTGTGGAATAGGGTAAGACTGTATCCCAGTCAGCCACATATTAGTGGAACTGTCTTGGTAAACACTGACTTAGGCTCATTTCCATTCTGAGTTAGGAAGTGTAGAGAGAACTCCTAAGTGCATTAGAGTCACTCGCAATTTAGGTCCACTTTGTCTTTCAGTTGTGGGTGAATGGGGAGTAGGAAAAAAGGTAACAGAGTTAGAAGTTTAACACAGTCTGTAATCAAAGTCCCACAAAGATAATGCTGTATTCTCATCACACAGACTAGCAAAAGACATATTGATTATTTGTCAGATTTTTCAAAAAAATTTTTAAATATTAAGTGTGTAATGTTATTTTATTCGAATGGCAATTTGTGTTTATTTCACATCCTGGTTAGGAAAAAATTACTTTTGCAAACCATGTTCACCAATCAAGAAACACCTCAAGTGGAACAAGATCCAAGTATAAAACAGACATCACATCCATTATCATGACGAACTTGCGGAAAAAATCTATTGCTTTTGTTCTTGTTATTTCACACTTTTCTTGCTTAATATTCCACAAGTTCTGGCATTCCTTTTGATGTTGTTGCAAGCCCAGTGGGCATTCTTCCTGAGGCAATATGCACTTCACTCCTTAATAGGGATTGATTTTCAAAGGCGTGGTTTGTAGTCATTCACAGTAGGTCGTAAACTCCTGCTGCTTGATATCCCCTGTAGACTTGAACCTCACACAACCTTGACAGCTTGTGTTATCAGAGGTCATGCACCTTAACCCATTTCTGTCACCTCTGGTCCATATAGTTTATGTAAAATCTTTACTATTGAGAGCTGACAGCTCATGACTATAACAAATAGAATTGCTCCTGTGAGAGCTGCCCTGTAATTGTTTCACAGTCTGCATTCTGTATTCCCCTGTTGCATGTTCTAGTCCATCTATGTTGACAGACTGATTTATTTGCTGTGTATGAGTATATGTCAGTGTTTATGTGTTTGCATAAGTAGTAGAGAGGCAGAAAAGGCAGGAGGAGATTATGGTGGTTTTGTACATTTGAAAGGAATAAAATGTAACACTTTACCAGATGTTAATAGACCCCTCATAAAAAAACCACCAACTCTGCAACTAGTTAATGGCCACATAGCTGACTTTTAACAGGAAAAATGCACTTCTTACACCACATACAGCAACATATTGCTATAGTAACTTAATGTCATTTTTCTCGTTTAAGTCATCTTTCTGCTTTTGCTTAAGTCAAAGCTATTTTGCCTTGGCTGACACCAGCTCTATTAGCTGTTCTTGAGAGTTAGTAACTATAAGGGTTATTTGTGTAGTGTAGCTGCTGAAAATGTACGTAGAAATTGCATGGTTTTGGGCCCTTTAATTTTGCTTGTTTTGTCTACCCTATTAAAAAAAAAAATTTTTTTAAAGGAGAATAAAAACATTTTTGGTCAGAAAGCACATTATATAAAGAGGTACAACAGAAGATATTCATGAGATTACAAAAAGAGTTTCTGATTATGTGCACTGCATGCAGTCAGCGCAGTAATAAAGCGAGACTGCTAAGATGTTATTTATTGTATTACCCTCATCACTCCGTGGCAATAGATTTGAAGTCCTCTGCCACAAACTCATGCCTAAAAAAAATTAGAAAAATAAAATTAACACTATCAGAGCTATTTCCAGTTACTGAGCTCAATTTAGGTGATTTAGATAGCATACATGAGAATGCCCATCTCTCCAAGTGCCATGGAAACCTTCATCAAATTAGAATTGAAGTGATTATCCAGGGCAGAGCAAAAGGACAAAATCGATAGTTCTTTGTTCGAGGCTAAAATGAAGAATGGGCATTCAGCAGGGATCTCTCCCTCTCTATTGCTCCCTTTCTCTCTCTCTTATACACACAGACACACACACACACACACACACAGAGGCATTTACACTCCCGCACGAGCCTCTTTGAATTGCGTATTCTGTTCCAACATCCTTGACCGTATCAGCATTAGGCTTGCATGGTGTAGTCTCAAACCTTCTGTCTTGGTTTTTCCCTCCCCTGATAGGAAAAAAAAATCCTCAAAGGAGAAGTGCTTCCTTAGATAATTGCAATTAGCAGTTTTGGCTGGATTTTGTAGCTTTGGCCCTGACCTAGCTCTCTGAGTTGGGTAAGAGAGAGTGGGAGTGGGCTTGTTAGGCATTTTTCCAGCCTCCAGAAAGCCCTCTGCCCCTTTGCCACACAAGGGCCCAGTGCTGCAGTCAGAAGGCTGGGTAGAACAAGAGATAAGAAACTATGTAAGCGAATAAAGACAGAGAGCAGAGTCTTGCTTTCTGCTGGTTAGGTACTGCATTTATACTGTAATTACAAAGAGCTCTAAATGGAAAAGGTGCTGCACCTCCGTTCTACATCTTGAAAGCCCATTGCTTAACAGAGACAAAGCAAATGACACATCAACACTTTCTCAACAAAAATGTTGTAATTTCCAGAAAGGTTATGCAACATATAATACCCCATCTTATTTATTTATTTATTTTTTATTTAATGCTTATTTGAAATGTAAGTTTCGAAGAGTGTCAATAAAATAACAAAAAGGTGTTCATTGCTACAAAAGAAAACAAACAGGTGGAACATTTCAGAACAAACTGGGTTAATTAGTAACATCACTGAGTATTAAAAAGAGGATCCCAGAGAGGCTGAGTCTTTCAGAAGTATAGGTGGGGAGGGGTTCACACTTTATGCATGACAGGTTAGGCTAATACTGTATTTAAACTATTTAAGAAAAAAATGTTACATAATGTAAAATCGTAAATAATTTGAGGATCATCTGCAAAACATTATTTATTTAAAAGAGAACATATCTGTTTGCAAGATTAACCGGTACTGAATAACTGTGATCTTCTGGCCCTCAGACAGCACTGCATTCAAAGTAGACACAATTTTGTAGTGGAAGTCACAGCAAGGGCTCAAGAACACTTCTGAAAACCATTGTCAACGAACACAGTGTTCTATACTTCCACAAATACAAGTTAGAACTCCATCCAAAGAAAAAAGCATATATACACAAAATTAAGAAAAGCCTTTTTCTACGCCAGGTCTTTTCTAAGATGTACTGAAAAGTGGAAAAAGAGGAGTGGGGCCATCCAACTTGTTATTCAGTGCACAGTTCAAAAGCCAGTGTCCATGATGGTACACGATATGGACAAAAGTACTGGATCACCTGCAGTACACATTACACCTACAGCTGCTTGGTCATGGAAAACCATGCCATGAAGCTCCCGGTGCACAGTTTTTGTGTTGATGTTAATGCCAGAGCAGATTTGGAAAATGTCAGTTACGGTTGACCGCTGAATATCTAAGAGGGAAGATATTTTACGAACTGACTTGTTGCAAAGGTGGCACCCTATTACAGTACTCTTTAGAGCAACCCATTCTTTTACAAATGTTTGTAAAGGGAGACTGCATTGCTAGGTGCTTGATTTTATACACCTGGGTTTTATACAATGGAACTGAAAATACCTGAATTAAAAAAATAATGGCTCATTCACACTATAGTAATAATAGGAAGGTTACTTCCTTGTGACTAGGAAAAATCAGTGGTTGCTTGGTGATTGCATTGAATTTTTTCGTATTTGGCGATCAACTGGTCGCCCAGAGGTTGTGAGAGCAACGCAGTCAACTTCTGAGCAACCACTCACAAGGTGATTCCACAGATCTCCTAGTGGGAGGCAACCTGTCTTCATGGTGCGACTTAGACTGACTGCAGTCACTCTCAGTCAGACTTTCTAGGAATTTCTTTGTATATAGATGTCAACAGATTCGCCATTTTTGCCAATTTGTCACAGTTAATCACTGTATGATCACAAACAAATTGCATGCAATTGCCAACTTGGCCCCATTCAGTTGCAAACTGATAGCAGACTGATAGCAGACTGACTTATTGTTGATGTTTTTCCCTTCCTGATGCACTAAAGTTGCTTTGAAGAGAGTGGTCACAGACCTTTTCCCCGTTTTCAAAGCAACCATTTCAAAGGCAACAAGATCACAAATTCATTGCACACGGTTGCAATAATTTCGGTCGCGCTGCGGTCTCCAACCACTGTTTTCCCTAGTGTGACTGTAGTGTAAGAAGTAAGGTCCAATATTTTTGTCTATATAATGTATGAGGGTGCATTAATGCTCACTGCATAGGCAACTAGCACATTAATTTTTTGAATTAAGATTCATTAATACTGAATGATATATAGGTCAACATATGTCCAGATATCATCCAGACAACATCTTTTTAAGTGAAGGCTTTTCTTACTTCAGCAAGACAATGCCAAACCACAATCTGCAAGTATCACAACAGCATGGCTCCGTATTAATACAGTCTGTCAAAAAATATTTGTTCCATTAAACAAACTACAACAAACAAGGCCCTGAACTGCTGTGCAACTATTTTAAGCAAGAACAACTACAAAAATTGCTCTCCATTGTTTCAATAAAATATAAGGTTCAATGGGTATCAAATCCTTGCATTCTGTTTTACAACAATTTCCAGTGTTTTCAAGGTTTCACCAAATATACGAGACCAACTAAAATATAATGTGATAGACAGGAATAGGTACAATTTCATATTTCACATTAATGTGTGCATTTAGGAAAATGAGAGAGAATTTAGCATTCCGTTTTCTAACACATTAGCAACACGTTAGCAAGTGTTTGTTTTTCAGTCATGAAACAGGAGTAGCTTTAGTCCACTGCAGTAAAAGGAAATTGTAACCGTAAGTTTTAACAGCAGTGGACGTATTTTTTTTTATAAACTTGTACATTTCAAAGGTACAAACAGAAGAGAAATTTCACAGTAAGGATAAGAAGATATAAAGGTTCTGCGAAATGAGGAAAAACGGTGGAATTCAGGTAACTTAATTTATACTTTGTATAGTTCTCAAGCAAGTTCTCTGCAAACAGTCTTTCACATTTATGTGGAGTGAAGGCTCTCAATCACCCTCTGTCTTTCTCTCTCTCACACACACACACAAGCTTTAAACACATACACACCCTGATTCGCATAAAGGCCTATAATCCATCAATGTGCTTATTGCTGTCATGAGTAAAGAGACAGAGCTCTAAGCAAGAGTCCTCTAACGCAAATTTGATTTACCTCAATTTGCCTCAAACAGTGACATGTGAGTACTAGAAGTGCTAATGCAGACTGGCACCTTTTACTGCCAACCGGCATGTGTCTGTTCAGCTCAGTTTCAAAGCCTGGGCTCATGCCAAAATTTGATTTGTTTAGAGATGTTGTTGGGTTTTAAAGAGTTTAAAGTTATGAAAATTAACAGGAAAAGACAGCGATATTGTGGAAGAATCTGATGACTTCAAATGGGACTAGCGTAGACTGTGCCCATGTTCCTCATAGCTATAAAGTTATTGTGGTGATTTTAGATATTTTATAGATCCCCTTATATTTTCCACCTTGTTTCAATTATTTAGCCAGTTTATATGGAATATTGCACGCAGACACCAAAATACAAGCACATATAATTGGTTTAAAAACTAGAGAAGCATGGAATTATGCACTTTCTAATTTAGTTTCTTAAGTGAAGTTTTTTACCAACAACTTCTCCAAAAGTTAACTCAGATATGCTGCTATGTGTGTGTCCCATAAAGGATTCAAGTTATCAAGATATCAAGAAAAACTGTGCCTTGATATAAAGACAGACATAAATCAAACTAAGGGTTGTGCCATACATAAAATCCATCTGGCAACTTAATTATACAATAAAGCACCTCTTTGCACCACCAAGCCCCATAATGATTTAGGCATGCCAGTCATGCATTATACCTGAAAATCCTAATTGGCTATACATATTTGATAAGCCTGGCCATTTGAATCTGAACTAATATTATTATCTACATTTCATCCACTGCAGTGTCACTCTGTCACAAACATCCTCGACATACATGCCCTTCGTAGTAATGTTACTGTAATAAATTAGAGGTCTGTGCCATTATATGCCCTTAAAAATGTCCCAACACAAAACCTGTTGGACAAACAAAACATCTGCATTATTTACAAATGTATTTACACCATCTGTCCAACACAAAAGTGAAAATGCCACCCCTGTAATCTTATCTGATACGAGCTAATTACTGTAGTTAAAAACAAGACAAGTAATGGTGAATTGTGTGAGAATGAAGGGGCAAATAACTGAACAGGCCCCAACCTTTGGTACATTCTTCCTCCCTCAACAATGATATACACTCACTGGCCACTTTGTTAGGTACATCCTGCTAATACTTGTTTGGACCCCCTTTTTTGCTTTAATTCTTCATGGCATAGACTCAACAAGGTGCTGGAAACATTCCTCAGAGGTTTGGGTCCATATTGACATGATAGCATCACACAGTTGCTGCAGATTTCTCAGCTCCACATCCATGAGAATCTCCTGTTCCACCACATCCCAAAGGTGCTCTATTAGCAGTGACTGGGGAGGCCATTTGAGTACAGTGAACTCATTCCTATCAGCTTGAAGCAGTCTCACTATTCTCCTCTGACCTCTGGTATCAACAAGGCATTTTCATCCAGAGAACTGCCGCTCACAGGATATTTGCTCTTTTTCTGACCATCCTCTGTAAACCCTAGAGATGGTTGTGTGGGAAAATCTCAGTAGATCAGCAGTTTCTGAAATACTCAGACCAGCCCGTCTCCAACAACCATGCCATGTTCAAAGTCACTTAAATTACCTTTCTTCCCCATTCTGATGCTTGGTTTGAATTTCAGCAGGTCATCTCGACCATGTCAACATACCTAAACGCATTGAGGTGCTGCCATGTGATTGGCTGATTAGCCATTAACAAGCAGTTAAACACGTGCCCCTATTAAAGTGGCCAGTGAGTGTATAGTACAAACACAAATGTTTCAGTTGCACAAATAGTGATACAGAGCTAATCCAGATAAACACGTTAAAGGATAGGTTATCATATGCTCATATGGACAATGAAACACAAAGTCTTATTTAAAAACAGTGCTAATTAAACTCTATTATTGGGGTAGGGAAAAACATTCTCTGTCCTCCTGTTGTTCAGAATTGCATTCTAACTTTCAGAGAGACCTACTATGAGTCATAATTACACAAATCAAGTGGGAATGTATCACAGTTACAGTATTTTTATACAAAATCCCCCTTGTGTTTCAGTGATGTCTTGCTGTGCTGTGGAGAGAATACACAGACAGGGAGTTTTGTACAAAAAGAACAGACTCTACTGGACTGTACTGAAATATTATTTTGGAGCTTGATTGCTTTAATTCCTCTGCCTTGGCCTCTACCTTGAACTAAACAATGCATATTTGTGTTCTGAATGCATCACTTGTGGCCGTCATACCTAAATTGGAACTGGTTTAGAAAGGAATTTACGGCATGCACCACAGAGAAACATTTGCAACAGCAAAAGACTTGAAAAATATGAAGACATCCTTTTCATACTATGGCAGCTCGAGAGAGGCCGAACTTTTTTTTAATGCTCATGACTTTCAGATTTAACAAAGAAATGTATGGTGATTAAAACAGTTGTGCCTCTTTTTTTTGTTTGCTTTATTCAGGTGGCCAACCTGGCTTGCTCCATCTCCAACAATGAAGAGGGCGTGAAGTTGGTACGAATGGCTGCCACCCAAATTGACAGCCTATGTCCACAGGTGAGGAATTTAAAACACCTACACCCCTTAAGATACAATTGTTTTTTTATTTTTTTTTTTACATAAGCACAAGTCAAAATGTTCTGGTAAGTATGAGGTCTCCTAAATTCATCTGAAGGGAGTTTCATTTATTTATTTGCATATTTATTAAGATGTAAAATGTAAAGTGTAAAAATGTAAAAGAAAAGAGGTCATAGTTGTCAGATTTGGAGGAAAAGCTATGAATAATGTGTACGAGGACCCTGTAGTACAGAATGAAAGAGAGGAGGATGTTAAAATCCATACATTGTTCCCAAGGTTAACAGTAAGCCTATGCACACAGGGCCCAACATTGTAACAAGAATGAGAAATGTAGAAGGGAGGCTGATTTTAAGATTCATGATCTAATGTGCAGTCTCTACTATCCATACCTGCTGAGACCAACTAACTTATCAAACTTGGAGAGGAACTGTCCCCTGATACCACTTGGCAAAGCTGAACACAGACAGATGAAAAAAACATAATAGACATAGGCTTTGTGACTGGGGTAGGGGGAACAAAGAGGAGGTGGAACAAAGAGAGATATTTCCATCTGTTCTGAGTAGAGTTAACACAGGTTCATTATTTTTACACATGCAAATACACACAAACACTCACTCACACAAACACACATACACACACACACACACACACCGCCTCAGTGACTGCCATGTTCAGATCATAATCTAGATCAGATTAATTTAACTAAAAATAAATCTAAAAAGCACAGTGTGAGAAAGCATAGGCACACACAACACAAAACATGGTCCTTGTTAAAGCGGTAGTACACAAGTTATTTGCTTTAACTTATCATTACCAAGTAAGGATTACTTAACAGTTTATTGGCTGTAGAATAGTGGTACTATCTCTGCTAACTGCCTCTGGGTATGAAAACTCCTGGGAAAATGAAGGTTTGACTGTGCAACAAAAGCAGGAAGAGGATAGCGCTTTTATTTTCCCTAGTAGGCATTGGTGCTTCCCTCGAGTACTTAAAATATTGTCTACTGGCATTTCAAAGTACACGATAAGGCCTATATTATTTTTACTATTCCTATTTCTTGTGAAGTGTTGATCGTTTTTTTTTCTCCTAAAGCCAAATGTTCTATCTTACACAGATCAAGGTCTTTTTCTTTTTTTTTTTTAGAGAATATAGCCTTGCTTTCTTTAAGCTGGAAAAGAAATTGTGCACCTTTTCAGCACATTAATGGGACTTTCAGATAGTACTCCTTTATTTTATTTTATTTTATTTTATTTTATTTTATTTTATTTTATTTTATTTAACTCATGTTACTGAAAGTAGATTTAAAGCCATTGACATAATATGATATGATATATATTTTTTCCCATGTCACAGCAGATGTGGTAAATGTTTGGTTGTTAGGTCCTGGACAGTTTTTACTCAGCCTTTCAGCTGTACCAGCTACTAAGAGGCCACAGCATAGACTGAACACCCTAATGACAACAAGAAAGAATATAGGACTCAGTTACTGTGCCACTGCTGCCACACTGTTCACCTCATAGTGTCAGTCACTTGGCAGGATGGCAAGTCTTTGTTTCGTAATGCCAGTTATTGTATTGCCAACATACAGTATGTTGTTATTGCCGTACGTAGTGCTGAAAACATATGCAAATATGATTTGTCCTGAAAGGACTCACAGATGTGCAGAAATGGGTTTGAAGTCTGAAACCACAGTAGCAGACTTCACTTTAAATGCACACATGTACACATACAGTACTGCAAATGTTTGCATCTTAACTCCTTGTCCCATGTCAGGTTATCAATGCTGCACTCACTCTGGCTGCCCGCCCCCAAAGCAAGGTGGCCCAGGACAACATGGACGTTTTCAAAGATCAGTGGGAGAAGCAAGTGCGCATCTTGACTGAGGCTGTGGATGACATCACCTCTGTGGATG
>VVAS01079997.1:3256-17859 GCA_015103295.1 Ptychochromis oligacanthus
TTTTTTTTTTTTTTTCAAGTGGTTGAAAAGTCCAAGGGAAAGTCTGCCTAACAACACCTCTGAATCTTACTAATCAAGTAAGTTTAGGTATGAAAAGAAACAGAAGCAAACCACAACATTTAACCATCAAAAAGTACAGCCACTCCACTGATAAAAAGCAAAAACCTTACCTGGCTTAAATTTAGCCGCCATTCCCTTCAAGTGATAGCCAGAGCCCACCTAGCAGTCTTCAGTGGAAGAACCTGCAGCTCCCAAGCCCGTAGGCAACACATAAGTTGAGGAACATGACCAGGAACATGCTTACTTGAATTCGTCCCCCAGGATAAGCTCAGAGCTTTAATATATTTAATGCAAACTACTTTAACTTTGCCGCATGGCGGTGTGCACCCAGTCATTGCACATTGAAAGGATAGAATATTATGCCCATAACACCACAACACAACAGAACTCACCATATTCTAGCCAGATTTGGCACCCTTTGATTTCAGCCTCTTCCTTAAAATGAACATTCAAGTTGAAAGTTTGGCTTTTTTGACAGTGTAGGAGATCTATTGTGCATTACAAATGAGAATGCAGTGACCAGAATACCATTTTAACAAAGAGATCTCAAAAACTGTATGAGTGCTGGAGCACAAGCAGATGACCTTGAAGGTCACTGCAGCCAAATTTAAATCAGGTCAGTTTTTTTTTTCTTTTATTTTGAAATTGCTTACAGTCAGCTGTGAAAAAATTAAAAAATAGGTTATGAATAAAGTTTTGTCAGCTGAAAATTTGTGTATCTCATTGATGCTTCTCAGGGAAAGTCAAAGGGTCTAAAGGTTTTTTTAAAAAAACAAACAAACAAAAAAACAACAACAACAAAAAAAAAACAGTGACCCTTGTACCATCCACATGATGAGGTGTGTGGGATCTTCTAGGAATTGGGACATTCTTTTCCAAGAGAATTGGACAGTAGGCAGACTACAAACAGACAGAAACCAGACCTTCTTCCAGTAAAAAAAAAAATCTTGTTCCTCGCCTGCAGGTTTTGCACATTTATATACACATTTTTATTTTTTGGTGCAACCAAAAACATTTGATTCAACAGCTAATCAGTGAACAAAAACTTGCTATATGCATTGTTTTGCTACAGTGCCTGGTTTGAATGACACAGTGTTTCTTTGTAACAGTGTGAAATAGTGAGCAAAGGGCATTTGGTTGGTGAAGAGGTGTTCCCCACTCAACAGCAGTTTGTATATAAACTCAGTTATATTAAAAAGACATGGAAATGGTAAGAGTGATAAGTCTCCAACACAAGCAGCCTCATTATGTTCACATTTACAAGAGGACAATATTATTATTATTAATAACCTCAATATTTGTTAACTTTCCTTTTCACTACCATTACCTCTTGTACTAGTTGGATCATAATACTAGAATCCATTCACGTCTTTTTTTTAAATCCCAAACTAAATCCGTCGGCACAAAATGAGCACTTTTTTCCCCCTCTCTGTGTGGTTCTTAGTTTGAAACTGTTTACTCTGGAGAATCCATCCATCAAGTGTCTGCTGTCTCAGATTGATGATCCGCTCCTGCCATCTGGTGCACTGCGTGGTGCACCCATTTTTCACCTACAAATAGGGATGATGTTGACAGCTTGAATTAGCCAGCAAACATATATATCGCTTTAAATTGTCATGCCAGGAGAGCATCAGTAGGTTTAGCTTGTAATGATAAAGCTGAGGTTACCTGCTGGCTACAGATGTCTTTCAGCTCAGAATGAAAGGTTCAGCTCTATTAATGCTTGTCATCTCACGCCAGCAGTGCCATACACCACGGAGACCCTCTCCTTCTCCATCTATCATACATTAGGCACCTCCGAACCCCAATTAGCCCCGTTAGAGACAGGACTGCCTTCACCATTAGCAGGTCTCCACTGAAACAACAGCTCATCGTGGCATTCACTGTGATCATTCTTCACAGTTTCCTATGTATTCGTGGAGGGTATCTATATTAAATTTGGCCCTGGAAACTACCATTTTGCATGTCTCACACCGTTCTGCTGTATGCCTCTGGGTTGACTTTCATCACGATCCATTGCTAAAAGCAATATCTCTCCCAACCCAAGCAAAGACAGAATTTAACAAACAAGGCGGTTCAAATGGTGAAGACTGAGTTACCAGCTTAAGTCACTCATTCAGAAAGGAGCGAGAACTCTAAATTCTTGAGAAGCAAGCACGGTTAATGACCAGAAAATGGCTATTCCAGATGGCCCCAGCTCCAGGGTGTCAGCAAAGAAGAAGCTGGACACTTTGATATTTGATTGATAATCTTTCAACATTCTCAAAGTCATTCCTTTTGTGAGACCCTTTCATGCTTCACATATTATATGATAAATATGTGATTTTCTTTCAACTATTACACTGCTCTTTGTGATATTATCTGACAGCAGGATGAAATGTAAATTAGCTACCTGAGATACCTATAAACTATCTTTCAGAAAGACATTGTTATAATTACAGTGGCATAGGCATGCTGACATTGAATAATAAGAATATTAATAATATGCAGGAATTGTGTGTGTTTATGTGCATTTGTACTTGTGCCTAGTGCGTGGCTCCCAGCACTGACTGAAGGCCAAGGGGAGTCATAAGATGGTCATAATTATGTCATTAAAAAGAGTGACATCTGGAAGTTGGGGGGCATCGAGTAGCACAGAGTCGCACCTCTTTCTCTCCTTTGCCCCCCTGTGACACTGACAATGCACTCTCATTCCGTCCAACAATCTGCCCATCCTTCATACGGGAGCTGTGTGTGTGTGTGTGTGTGTGGATGCAGTGTGATGTTGGGGAGGGGTGTGGGGTTTGAGGGTGGGAGAACAGGTGGCAGCCATCAGGAAATGGATGGGGAATGTTTTGAATGGGAAACTTGCCTCCATTCCTCACGGAGTACCTGGGTGTCTGCCCTTCACCAGTGGTCCAAGAGGCACAGCGAGGACGGGAGAGATGAAATGAGAACAGGTGGTGGTTTGTTGCTTAACGAGGAATGGAGTTCCCCCGTAGGTCTGCGGAAGCACAGCCAATAGAGCACTATGGACTTCGCCTTCACAGCAGGAGCCCTGCTGCTCGCAGGTCTCAGTGGGCCACAGACTGTATCCAGAACAAGAGAGCTTTACAAATGAAGCTCAACTCACATGAATTTGGCAGTTACAAACAACAAATTTACCTAAGACACAAAGTCCATTGCCAGAACAAAATGAACTATGTGTAATTAATGACATACCTGCCTCCAATCTGTTTTTGGTCAAGGGCCAGGCTGCCATCATTTTGTACTTTGATTGAATTGCAGTCACACTCCCAACTCTTTGAACTGCCCCAGTCCCTCAAGTGCTTCATGCTCCCACAACTGAGATGTTGCATGGCAATTAACAGCTCCCCGACCTCTGAGTGTGCATTAGTCAGCAGGACCCTGCCCTCTTCTGCAGCCGTATTTTACTAATATTCTAGCCCCAGCTCAACTCTAATGTGTCGGCTACAGTAGCTCAGGAACCTTCTGAACCTCTGGTGCTTTGATGAGCTCATTCTCTCAGTTCACCACGTTTCTGGTATAGCATCTGCTTTGTAAGCGTCAAACTAAGCCTGAACTCATTGTAGCTGTAAGAAAAGAAACCCAACTGTTTGTGCATATGCAGCCATCAGTTCTTTCTTTAATAACATTTACCAGACAATTAAGCCAGAGTTGTAATTTCTCTTCCTACATATCATATTTTCTCGAGTAAAATGGATATCCATCATTTGTACTCTATGTGACTGTGCAGCTCAAACATTTCATCTCCACAGTTACAGCTCCAAGGAGGCTGATGTGATCTAATCACTGAGATGTATGCTAATTGTGCTGTTTGACATCACTGGCTGAAATTCATCAAAATATCAAAAGCAACAAATTCTTTCGAGAGAAAAAGTGAAATCATCAGTGTGTTTTTATTTGTTCCTAAAACTCCTTTCTCTCAGCTCTTTATTAAATTGAACATTCTTAAAAATACTTCCCAGAACTGTTTATGAGCTCGGTAAATGTTTGTGTACATATAGAGTAAGTTTAGATTTTTTTTCTTCCATTATGGTTTGATGTTCTTCTATCATGCTGACATTGCCAACCCTAAAGGTTTGAAATTTTTACAAGCTCGGCATCCTTAAACCTTGATTACATTATCTCAGGAGCCATGCGTAGCGGCATAGCAGTACATTAAAAGCTATATCTCTGGAAATAGTAAACAAATGAATTAGGTGAGAAACTGATTTGTTATGGCAGCCTTGGCTCCCTCCTCAGTTCTGTAATCTATTGAAGTAGAAAGATATTTTCCCCAAAATGCCTGTGATACCATCACAGGTAATTTGCTGTTTCCCAAAGGACAGTCTTGGTGTACTGGCACTGGTTTTATAAAAGATAAAACGATTCTGAAAACTTATAGATGTGACGCATATCTGCAAGTGGGTATGCAACCTAATACTTCAAATACGTACCCAATTTTGGAAAATATATATCTAGATGTCTCATCTTGTTTTAAGTGGATCCAAACACCATTAATGCAACAAATCTAATGTTACATACACTCACTGGCCACTTTATTAGCCACCTGTTTAACTGCTCATTAATGAAAATATCTAATCAGCAACTCAGTGCATTTAGACATGCAGACACGTTCAAACTGAGCATCGGAATGGGTGAGAAAAGTGATTTAAGTGACTATGAATGTGGCATGGTTGCTGCCAGTATTTCAGAAACTGCTGATCTACTGGGATATCTCTAGGGTTTACAGAAAATGGTCTGAAAAAGAGAAAATATCCAGTTCTGTAGGTGAAAATGCCTTGTTGATGTCAGGCATCAGAGGAGAATGGCCAGACTGCTTTGAGCTAATGGGAAGGGAACGGTAACTCAAATAACCACTTATTACAACCAAGCTATGCAGAAGAGCAACTCTGAAGGCACAACATGTCGAACCTTGAAGCAGATGGGCTACAGCAGCAAAAAACCCCACTGGGTGCCACTCCCGTCAGCTAAGAACAGGAAACTGAGGCTACAATTCACATATGTGCACCAGAATTGGACAACAGAAGATTGGAAAAATGTCTGGTCTGATGGGTCTCGATTTCTGCTGTGACATTTGGATGGTAGGGTCAGAATTTGGCGTAAACAACATGAAAGTACAGAGTCATCCTATATTGTATCAGTAGTTCAACCTGGTGGTGGTGGTGTAATGGGGTGGAGTATATTTTCTTGACACACCTGTGGCCTGTTAGTACCACCTGAGCATTGTTTAAACGCCTGCCTGAACCCATCCTATGATGGCTGCTTCCAGGAGGATAACACATCATGTCACAAAGCTCAGATCATCTCAAACTGATTTCTTGAACATGACACTGAGTTCACTGTACTCAAATGGTCTCCACAGTCAATAGAGCACCTTTAGGATGTGGTGAAATTGGAGATTCTCATTGTGGATGTGCAGCTGATAAATCTGCAGCAACTGTGTGATGCTATCATGTCAACATGGACCAAAATCTCTAAGGAATGTTTCCAGCACCTCTTGAACGCCACAAAGAATTAAAGCACTTCTGAAGGCAAAAGGGGGTCCAATCCAGTATTAGCAAGATGTACCTAATAAAGTGGCCAGTGAGTGTATAGTTCCTGCAGTCTAGGTTGGTCAGTTGGCCTTTTTGATGGATTGACATGACATTTTGTACAAACATGTCCAGAAAATGAATCTTACAGACTTTAGGGCTCTCCCAACTTTTCATCTAAACAGCAGGTGAGGATGATTACCCAGAATAGATGGCGCAATGTGTTAATCATCACCTGTATTTCTGTTCACTCCATTGTATGAGGATGGTGTCAGAAACTGTAGTAAATATCTGAAAAAAAGACTCTTGAAATTTAATAAAAACTAATATGCATGGTGTAACTTTTTTTGTGATTTCGTTGCAACAACCCTTTAAAATACAGGGTTTATCCTCTGTATACATAGTGTGTCCCCTCTGATACAGAAGTTCAGAGGAACAAGCACCATCTCTAACATTGATGTAAATCTGAACCAGCACAGGGGTAGCTGGCTTGAAAGTGGACCTGGAGGGAAATCTTTTAAAAATAGATTCAAACTGAAGGGATTGTGGGGAATATTGGCCCATGTCTGCCACTTGTAGATACACCACAGCATGAGTGTGTTTCTGATCTAATTTCTGGCTATTAATCTAATGCAACAGGAGAGTTGCACAAAAATGTTTCATGAGTTAGTATGTTGTTTTGATTTACAATATCAAACCTAAAGAGCTTAGTGGAAGGAATCCTAATCACAAGTTAGGTCATTAGAGTCGGGCTAACTCAGCCTTCTCAATGGCTATATCAGTTAATCTTACTGACATTGTCTTCAGTCAGCCATTTATTGAGTCTGTCTCTTTGTCAGTCTGCCCATCCTTCCTACTCTGAGATCCCTGCAGCATTGTAGGCTCAGCTTGAAATCCTTCAATCCCGTTAGGTTTTGTAAGTTGTCTTTGCCCAGTCCCTGAACAGAATAAGTCAAATAAACTCTTGTCCTGAATTTGCCTTCTTGTCCTCTTCCAGAAACAAACAGTATCACAAGAAAAGTCCCTTATGTGCACCTTCACCATCACCATTTAAAGGTGCTTAATGAAACATGGCATAGTAAATGAAATACTCATTCATAATTCAGGATTAGGTTTTTAATGGGTGACTCCCAGTTGCATAATACATTGCTGCCTCAATTGTTTCCAGTTTGTAAATAATGTAATGCTGTCTTGATGAGTAAATGTGGCCATGGGCCATGCAATAGTAATGAACTCTGGGAGCGGGCTCAAGAAGAACTGAAATAATTCTGTTTGAGAAGGACAGTTAAATATCCACAGCTGTCATTAAACAGATCTACGGGGATGTGCTTGGATAAAAGAATGTGTTCCTTTATTAATTCATCTCACAAACTGTCAAGTACTCTAAAGACTCGATAGTTTGTTTAACGTGAGTGTGCGAATGAAGAGAAAATGCTTTGAGGTTTGATTGGAAGCATCATTTGCTAATGGCAGGATCGAGGAAGTCTTAAAACTGGAAGCTCAGTTTATAACTGATCACTGCCAAACCGCAGTATTAAATCTTTCCTTATATTACACGTGCAAATAAATTAAAACATATAGTTTCTAATATGGCTCAACAGTAAATACTTTATTGAACAACATTTAATATTATAATCTTTAGAAGCTCTTCATCTTTTTCGCTCAGGTCTGAAAGGTCAAAGCAACCCCTTGAATCAAAATCAAAACCACTACATGTGCTGATTGAGCATGATGAGGCAAATGAGCGTTCCTGAAAAGGGCGCCTCAGTGCTTCTTGTTGAATAAGAGCCTTGAGAGACATCAAGTGGTCTTTGTGGTGTGTGATGTAACTCGGGAGTAGGAGAAGAAAAAAGTAAACACACACGCACACACATTAAAAAAGAAGCACATTCACAGCCCATTTGGGTGTGTCCTGTGATACATCAGTGAATGAAGCGAACAATTACGTTCACGCCGTTTTTGTGCGACTTAATTCCTTGAGCGACACCAAAGAACATTTTTCAGTTAATGTGCCATTTTGACTAAGTAGCTTTAGCCCATGCATGTCCGCTCCTCCTACTGAAGTGTGCCATTCAGTTTTGAGTGTAAAAATCCTTCCAAATCCCCTTGAGAAAAACAGCAGCTTAAGGAAGGCTAGTGTTCACTATCCTTGCTCCTCCGCTCTCTGTAAGATTATATTGGAGGACGTGAATCACTTTTGTCATACAAGTTGTGAGCCACAAGGACATGAGTAGAAGGGACAGCAGGTTGTGACCCATAAGAAAGAGTGGAGAATGATAAATTTTTTTCACTGACCTTTTATTTTGATCGACAGGGACAGTTTGGAACACATATCTTGAATGAGCATCTGCTTTATTAGACAGTCACAGTCAGGCCATTAATGTGATATTTAAAACAATTGAAAGACTTGGCTGATATTTTTTTTTTTTTTAATTTGATTTATTTAATCTTAAATTCAAACATATTATTATTAAACTACATTTTTAAAACTGCATTTTTATCTTAGTTTTTCAACCACAACAAAAAAGGCACACTCTGTCATGGCTTGTCATGATTTTTGCATTATCATATGTGGCCTATAGATGTCCTTGTTCAGCAAGTGATTCCGCTTCGATTCTGTATTAAAAATGAGTTATCTCTGTTTCACAAAGTAAAAATATTATATCCATTTCCTTTAGAAGGAAAATATACTGACATAATATCGCCTGCTTGTCTTCAGGTTGGTTGTGTGTCTCTCTTGTTTCTGTTCACGTCTCTCTTTTTCATTCTCCAGCACTCAGATTTTTATGTGGATTTCTTGCAGTTCTAAATAAAGATGTGTTGCACAGGGAAGCCTTTTGGAAGCTGCAGTGCAGATTCATCTCCTCTGTAGCCTCTACAGAGGTTTCTGTAATTCAGCATCTGAGACACAACTTGATCCAAAAGATCACAGGCAACTCAGTTGTTCTGTGGTTCACTCGTTTCGAGAGCAGAAATGTTTAATCATAATCCCTGGAGTGGGTTAGAATAATTGACCCAGACTGCATGTATTAAAATTAACTTCCAGGTATGATTAGTTATCATGATCAGTCATTATTTTCACTGCAGCTCAGCAGATTGCTATGAGGATTTTTTTTTAAAACATTCTCAACAGCTTCAAAATTTCTATGTTAATTTTCAGTGTTTCACCAAATGCTCTTGGACTGTTTTACAGTAGATTTCTGCTTTTTTTTTTTTTTTAACTGTTTAAAAACATTACGAAAAGACAAAAATGTTTTCTATGAAGATTTAAATTCCCTATTTGGAAATGATCACAACATGTGGCACACATTTCTTGTTGATGCAGGTGTTTTGGTGTATGTGGGAACTCATTTTCCACCCTCAAATATCCATTTTTATATATATAGACCCTCTGCATAAGCTCACATTTACAGGAGTAAATATGCAGTATGTAAGGCTTTTGGATCTATGAATCACAAAGGTAAAAGACTGTCAGCTGCGGTGCTGCAGTGCCTAGATCTTAACGAGTGAGGAGACAAGAGGAATGTGGAGCAGACGTGGGTGGTATTTAAAACTACATATAAATAAATAAAAGGTGAAAATAAATAAATAAATCCTACCTACATCACTGAGCTGATAGCTATCTCTTGCAAGATGAATCCAAATCGAGCAAATGGAGGACAAGCTGCTTAATTTTCTTGGTTTAGCCTTGAATCTTTATATGCTTCTACTCAGGGCTGGTATATTTCTATTCCACACATATTTATTTAGTTTAACCTGGTGGAATTATCATTCAATTTGATTACACCTGCGACTCATATAGGAGCATGTTTACATACAATGCATCTCAGTCACGCAAAGAAGAGAGGATTTAAACTGGTATCACCTTGATAGATTTTTAAGGATTTTTTTTTTCCTTAATCACTTCTGAGAATTGATACTATGAATGCCAACCATTAAAGAGCACTTTTCAGCTTATTATTCAAATTGAGCTTTCAAAAATACAAAAGCACCCCAAAAGTATGGCGTTTCAAAGCCGCCATTGCCTGCCACTTCTGCAAGAACAGGAAAGAGCCTTGTCATTGTTCATTTTTCAGGAATTGCAGATTTTCTTCCTCAGAAGTGGATAACAGGAGCTGATATTCACCTGTACAGTTGATGAGAACGTGCTTCACGGAAAGGCGAAACCTGGTGAAAGAATACCGTCAAGTGTCAAATTAGTGCCACAAAGCAACAAAAAGGATAATTCATACCTCTTCAACGACTGTCTTTCCAAGCGCTCCAGTGAACGTCCTCTGCGACTGTACAGGTAAACCCCTCCTAATATAAATGAGGTGATTAAAGCAAGTTGGTATGTAATGTCACAGCAGTTAACTGCAATGAAAGAGTTTAAGTTAATAACACAAAATTAGTATACTTCAATTTGATTTGCAGCACGTTTCACAAAATTATGACTGAGCAACACATACATAGATCCAATATCTGATTTAAAAACTATAAAATGTATCGGGACATTATATAGTAGCATTATACATGTAAGATTTAAATTTTCAGTTTATCAAATTTCACTTGCTGAGCAGTTCTTGCCTTTAAAAAAAATAATCTCTTATCTTTCTTTTCTGCCCTTCTTACATTTTTCTCCATCTCTCAGTGTCGCACATTTACGACAACTGTACATTTAGCTAGCAGACACATTTTGTGACAACCCGCAAAGAAACGATTTGTCACAAGATACGCCTGCTAGCTAAATGTGCAGATTTATACCTTTGTAAATACTTGTCATATTTGTTGAGCTGTTTGAAAAGTTGCATTTGAAATTTCCTGCCACTTTGAAAATCTTACTCTATTTATGCTCGCTACTCTTCTGTATCACTAGCTAGATGCTGAGTACCGCAACCGAAACTGCATCGTGAAAGGCTCACAGGGATGAGAAGAAAAAAAAAAAGGGACGTGTCGAAGGTGTAAGCGTGCTGCGGGATGTTATTATTTTCTTATTACTGAGCAAGACTCTCCATGCCGTCAGTCTGCCGCACATGAAAATTCTCTCATTCGCCAGTAATATGCATTAATCTGCCTATCAGATTTAACTGCTTCTTAACCACTTTAACCTCTGCCTCTACCCCCCACTTCCAACTGCCTCTGAGTTTCAACCACATTCTTCACTGAGTTGCTAATAAATCTTTTACCTTATTGGAAAAGATGTGGTTTCACCAGCAGCATTTCTTTTTTTTAAAGCAGCTATTATATATTTATATTGGAGACGGATTGCCTGTGGAAGGTGTTAAAGAACACCTTCAGTGAACTCCCCACCGTACACAGCATTTAGCATTGTTAGCTTTGCCATACCAAACTGCCACCAGTGATTAAATGGAATCACAACTACAAACAAATGCAAATGTTGCTAATGTTGTTTAAATGAACAACCAATTACCAACAAGTTTGCCTTATCATCTTGAAAAGTGAAACATTCAGGATCATTTTAAGTTCACCCAAATGACATCATTTAGAAATCTCGTTTTGTGACTTGTGTTTTATCTCTTTGCTGTTTTGTCTGTGTGGCCCACGAAAATGAACTTTGCCCTCAAGCTCCAGGAGAAAGTAAGCATGTAAAATATTGATCACCACACCATTGTTGATTCCGGAGTGGTCAAACCGACAGCGTTACAACCATCCTCAGTCTCCTCTATATCTCCCATAGGGAGCATCTCTCTCTCTTTTTTTTGTTTTTGCTCTCCTCCTTGCAACAGGGAAGAATGCAGGAAGAGCAACACAACATTGCCCATGGAGCCGGAAGAAATTCAAAGTCTTGCTCAGGGACACTTCAGCAGCACTTTGGCCACACCAGCACATGAACCATGATCCACCAGTCTAAGAATAGTCTCTCTCTCTCTCTCTCTCTCTCTCTCTTTTTTTCTTCCACCATATCGCCTGTTTTGCAAACATTACTGATTTACTCACTGCAATAGGAAGAAAACTTGCATATATGAAATAATGTTATACTTATTCATACAGTTTATCATATTTTGACACAATTTTATAGTATATTAATGGCTACATTGGGCAAAGGTTTATAATGGGTCAGGTGTACAAGTAATCCTTAGGAGCCAAGAGCTCAGGCTTCAGACAGCTCTAAATGTTTACTTTCATACAATTTTTTGTACTTTTTGTACTTTTTCTTATGCTCTGTATGATGTCAGTGAGTTTTGACATAATATGGCAGGGGAGTTTCTAGGTTTTTTTTCTAATGGGGTGGTGCAGGGGGGACCAAGAAAGCAGCGGGGGCCCCACAGGAAATCCGAATATTTAATCAGTGTAGAAAACTGGTGTATAACACACAGTTTTGAAGCTCATGTGCAGCCCTGCCTCATATTGCAGATTTATTGTGAAAAGTGGAGCTGGACAAGAATTTAAAAATAATCTTGTGATGGATAATTGTTTTGCAAAATGGAAAAAAGTATTTATACTTTTTGCTTACGTAAAAGTAGCTTCATTGTGAACAGGTTGTATATTCAAATATGTCTTAGCACCTAAAGTAAACATACTCATGTGGAATGACACTTTTCAGAATCATATATATGATATTATTGGATCCTAATTATTGACTTATTGATGTGTATATCTCTTTAATGTTATAGCTGTTGATGATTTTAATTACTTTTATATTGCTCAGTAGCTTGATCTATAACAATGCAATTAACCTGGAAAATAAGTAACTAAAGCTTTAAATAAATAGTATGGAGTACGAAATGCAATAATTGCATTCAAAAAATAGTGGAGTAAAACTAGAAAGCAGCATAACGTGGAAATACTTAAAGTACAAGTACATTAAACCTCAGTAAAGCACTTGAGTAACATGTACTCAGTTACATTCCTACTGGTCCTATCCAAGCTCTCATCTAATGGTGTTGGTGTTTGTAAAATTAACAGTACTCTAGTCCAATGGCTTTGGTGGGGGGGGCACCACTGGGGGCCAATCATATTTCGGGGGGGCGGGGGGGCTGGTACCACCCCTAGCCCCCCTTCTAGACACACCCCTGTAATATCTTCATCTCTGGTTGTGAGCACAGAAGCCCCACCCACCTGCTGTACAAATCTTCAATTTGCATTGGGGCACCAATCAGAAGAAAGCTGGCTTAAAGGCAGCGAGAAGGGAGCATAACTGGCTTGTTTCAGGCAGTGGGATGAACTGAGAGGTGGCACTAAGGTTGACTATATAATGAATATGGATTATTTTTAACTGTGAATCACACAAAGCTCTAGTACAGTCTAAAATCAAAAATATGGAGTTAGAAATGGCCACTAATTTTCATTATTAGAATAACATTTAAATTGGTTTTGCATTCTGAAATTCAACATTTAAAATATTTAGGCCTTTTTAAATTGTGGAGGCTGTTATTTGGATCAGTAGTTAGAGTCAGCTTTATTAATGCATGTCAGTTTTGCTTCATCCCTCATATTGCAAAAAGAAGCTCATTAGTCCAGGGACACAATAAAGAAACTTAATGGAAACGTCTGACATAAATATATGGCAAATTTTTGGTGCCTCCAGAATTCAGGTTTGTTCTGGTGACATGGTGCAATTATATTTTTCATAGCCAATTTGATTTTCAGCCAGGACTTAAATAAGAATCCCCACCAACTGACTGTATCTTTGTGCCAGTATAAGTTTCCCAGCAGGAGTGATATGCACTGAGCCGGGTTCTTATTTGTTCAGGTGTGGTGATAGACATCCAGTGAGAGCAAAGCAGAAGAGGAAAATAATAGGCCATATTCATCCAACTGGCACTGGGCTCCTTGGGGACAGGAAATAGTAACCTAAGTATAGTAGAAGATGTAGAATGTCATGCTGTTGTTATATGTAAGCTCACTGAATCATGATTCAGACATAAGTTTGTTCATTTTTATTTGGCTATAGAAAAGAAAAAAATGGAGTAGAGCTTAAGCACCTGCAAAAATATGTTTTGACATTTTTACAAAGGATATTTGGTGCTTGCCTGCTTTTGATTGTGTAGTATAATAATCTACAATTTCGATAAAAAGCATGTAATGATGTTTTTCATCTACAGAAAACATTTACAGTAATTTCTTCAGCTGGATGTTTTGTCAGATATTTCAGGTGCTTCTAAAATACTGTGGTATACAGTAAGAAAGCAGCTTAAATCACTTCAAACAAAAGCAACCACTTTCTACCTACCTCTTCCTTCCTGTTACTCATCTTTCTCACTAACAACCCTGCTAATCCTTTGACCTGTGCAGAGTGTGCCGCAGGAATGCAAGGTATTCTCCACGGTACCAGCTGGTGCACCACTTGCGCCTGTTTGATCCTTTGGCAGACTCCCCGTCCTGTTTAAAGTGTATTTTTAGGATATTAGAAAAATGTGGAAGTGATGTTGCCCACAGTAATGCTCGGAAGATGTGTCATCTTGCTTCTGCTACTTGTCATGTCACTTCTCATTAGTTTCTTCTTACATGTTTGCAGAGACAAACACATGCTTTGGAGTAAAGAAAAGGATTTTCCTGGTCAAGCTGTGTTCTTGATTTGTGTGAGAGATTTTCCTGGTTTCAACAAAATGTGTAGCTCATATTGATATATAAACAGGACTTGAGAGTAAAGGTTCACTGTTTACAACTTTTTTTCTGTTAGGAGGACTCATACCTGTCCCATTTACATTAAAGGTATAGCCAGCAGTCAGTTAGCTTTGGGTGAAAACTAGAAAAAGTGATCTGGCTCTGCCCCAAACTAACAAAATCTGCCAGTTTCCACCTCCAAAGCTCACTACTTAACAGTTTAAGTCTGGTTTGACTACACAGCCTGTATAGCTGTCCCCTGGTTCCAGTCTTCATGCTAAGCTAATCCAACCAGCTGTTGGTTTAGCTTCATATTTAGCAAACAGACATCAGATTGCTATCAGTCTTTCCATTTAACTCAGCAAAGAAGAAAAAAAACAAATTTAAAAAAATTTTACTTTTGGGTGAAAATTTGGAAGTTAACCCAGTCCACCTTTTTTTTTTTTTTTTTTTTTTTAG